>CAJDSM010045875.1:17856-39719 GCA_903981925.1 Ostrea lurida
TTAAATCATATTGGCATTCTGTGCTTGTTAGTGGAATTTCAAATAAAATTTAACTCATATTCTGTAGTGTAGCCAGATATTGTACACACTGGGATGTAAAATTTTCAGTAAAAGTTACTTTACTCATCTAGTGATGACAAAATGTCTATTTATAGATTCTGACAGTCTAATGGAGTTACCTGCCGTAGCCTAGTAAACCATTTGCTATATAAATTGTATGTGAAAAACTTTTTTAAAAAAAACTACTGTACCCTTATGGCTAGATAGAACGTTCTATCATTAAAATGACAGATGTCCTCCGGACACGGTTTAATGATGAGGGGACCGAGTCACAGAACTTAAGAATATTCTAACTACCTTATGGCTTATTTCGATTTCAACGACGAGAGAAACTTTGTAAACAAAATGTTCACTGGATGGAGATCAGATCTGAGGATTTAAAGCTTTAGAATTTTAATCCGTTCTACCGGAAATTCGATATTATCCCAATAACTTCGAAGATAATCTAGGCCGTTGGTTACGAGTTAAATAACTCTAGGCCTATCTAATGTTTTTGATTTCTCAAAATGATGAACATACTCTACCTCCCCGTTTTCATTATGTGCGTCGTATTAATAGTTAACGGCAAATAATTCTATACAGTACTCAACAACGGCTTAGCTCTGAGATTATGTATAAACTGTCAGATACAAAATCTTATAAAATCTACGATTGACGATTGAAATAATTCTAACCAAGGCATTTGAATTCCCTTACCTTGTGTCAGATTGTCATTTATGCCAATAAGGTAGTTTGCTTCTTTCTGTGATTGTTTACATCAGCAAGGGTTACTCATTCTTTTCTTACTCAATCACATAACAAAGACATTGTTTACTTCCGGTTTCGAGGTGAGAAGTCTAAAAGCGGAACAGGCTGTAAAAGCAAACACTTTTTATTTCATATCAAAGATTTTTATTTCCTTATTTGTATTCAATAAAATGTGTACCATTGAAAAAAATTCAGTTTGGTTATATGTTTTTTTGTACATCGAGGGCCAAGCACACATTTTACTGAATGTAAAAGGGCCGGTCTTTGTAAAATACAAATAGGCGAAGGTAACATCACAGGGCCTCGTCGCGAACTTTTTGTCTTATTAAAATTTGACACCGTGTATTCTATGTGTAATTATAGAATAGAGAGGGTCAATTCGTGACGAGCCCCTGTGGTAACATCGTGTTAAACGGAATCAATATAATCATATATCCATAAAACATATACAAAATCGAGTGTAGGGCAACACGGATCTCCGACAAAGCGAAGGTAGGATCAGGTGCCATGGAGGAGTAAGCATCCTCTGCTGACCAGTCACACCTGCCGTGAGCCCGTAGTCGAAATAAAGTAAACGGGATTACCCGTAGTCAAATCTAATAGGAAAATGACAGTCTAACAAAGGGTACGAAACAAATCAGTCAACATATGACTTAGTGATACTTTTGTTAGTAGTTGGCCTCGCTTTAAAAAATCGCTTTTAAAATTTAATCAAATTACTGAAAGTACTAAAAGCAGGGTATTTACATTTTTCCAAACAAAGCATTCTCTGGTCCAGATTATAAATGTCCCCTTTGAATTTAATTACTTTCAGTTTTGTTTTTATATATTGATGTGAATTGTACATCCTTGGAAACTGTTATGGATAGTTCTAAACAGAGAACTCTTCTTTTTTGTAAATCCTCTTTTGGAATATTGTCAAATGTTTAGATGAAATTCATAGTGAATAAACCTTGACTTTCGAATTCTGCAGTTCAGCTGGAGTTGAAATGCTTTCTGACTAACCTGACACAAACACAAATAGCTTTGTTCAAATGGAATTTTTTTTATCATCTTTCAAAATATGCATACACAGTTTGAAGCATTTGAATCACTATAACATTAGGGCCAAGGATTTCACAATTTAGGCAGAGTGCTACATGGAAATCACAATTCATCAAGTTTTTCTCAAGTAAATTTGAAAGAAGAGAAGATTTTCTATTTTATGATACACTGATCAAAATCGAGTGCCCTAACCACTAAGGAAAAAGAAATTGATAAATATTTTATTTTAATGACTTCTTAACCCTGATCCAAAAAATAAATAGATAGATAAAATAAAATGAATTAAAAAAAAAAAAAAAGATTCGTAGTTTACTAGTTATTGTTAGCAGAATTTTGAGTCGATCTTAACTTTACATACTATAGTAGTTGATTTCCCTTTGCCCAAAGTCATGTACAAAATTGCAGAGTAAAATATAATTGGAGTATTTTTTTTTATATTTACTGAAGAAAACATGATTATTGTTTGCATCCGTCAAACTCAAAATACTGATATCTGCGTTATGACCGCCTCTCTTGTTAGTGCGGTGCCTGATGTGATTGTTTGGCCCAATTCTTGGTTGCTAGAGTCTGCCACAGATACCGCAGACGAACGTCTCAGTTTGTACAACCGCTGGTGCTTACTGTATACTTCGCTGCCTCCTCAGTCGTTGTTCTTCCCACTCGGTGTTTCATCCTATCTCTGCTTCATTCATGCAGATCTTCCTAGTTTTTTACCAGCTATAACGGCCAGAAACTATCGTTTCTAAGTCTGCTGGACCAATACTGTCTGCTTTCAGGTCACTTTTGTATGAAAAGTGAAGATATCGAACAGTTGTCAATTTCAATTTCATGAATCCCACAAAGAGAAGTAGGGCAAAAACGAACACCTGTACACACCAGAGGCGAGAAAAAAAGCATCTACTGTTGATCAGACACATCCGTCGCGAGTCCTTCAATTTGATCAGGCAAATGAGGCAATCCGTAGTCAAAATCAATGTAAAAAATTGTCTAACAGTTGTAATGAAACACCCAGGCAACAATCGACCATAACGGCTGGTCTTATTTGCAAACAAGATCAGTAATTTGCAAAATGCTGACTTTAAACGAGGCTGTTGAAATACCTGTAGCATCAACTTATTTGTCAGAAGCTTGTCCTGATTCAAGAATTGATCATGCTCAGAACATGCTCTCAGGTATTGAAACAGTTGAGATACCCAAAACGTAGCACAGGGTGTCCTCTATTTCTGGATCCCACAATCAGTTCGCAGTATAAACAGTCATTTTGGACATGGTCATCAACCACGCGATGTAAGCGTCTCATTCTGAGCATGGCGAACACACACGATATCCCTGCCTGGTTAAAGAATCCTTGAGTGTGATGAAGTTCTGTCTTGTTATGCTCAGAAGTCTTTTAAGGTAGTACAGGTGGAAGAAATTCAATCTGCGTTCTAGTCCAGAGTATACTGTCCGTTTTTCGCTGCTATACTCATTACAGTTGCTTGGAATACCTTCGTCTTGGTGTTGGTCGTATGTATGGTGTTGTTTTGAATTCTCTTTGATAGACTCGGCATTTTGTAGTTGCATTGTCGATCCACGAAATTAGCTCGGCATCCAAGAAGAGGTTACTGAGCCTAGCTAGGCGAAATTTCATTAACTGAAAGGGTATGGTGATCGATGGATGTCGACATGTTTGCACATACTTGGTCTTCTTCAGACATATGTTGAGACCGAACTCTGTGTGCAGGCGCCTGTAAAGCATGCTATGAGCCCCTGAGGGGATTCTTTGGTGTAAGAACAGAGTGCATCTTTATTCGCGAATAGCGTCTCCTGAATGAAGACCTTTCACACTTTGTTCTTGCATGGAGACGTGCTGAGTTCAACAGGTCCTATCGCTTCTAGTGTACATGAATATGCCATTTTCAGATTGTTTAAAGGCGCATTACAGCAGTAGAGAAGATGCCGATGTGTGTTTCAGAAAGCCACTCTTGGGAACTGGCCCGAAGATGATCCGTCATTCTGAAATGTCATGAAACGATATAATCATCTTGAGGAGCATAGGATGGCATCCAGTCCTGTGCAAACTAGTGCTGAGTCAAATGCTATGGTCAGGGTGATGAAGGGTGATATTTCGATATATTGACGATGTTTTATTTATAAATAATAATGATTTCCATTCATATGTCGATTCAATATATCCCAACGAACTAGAAATAAAGGACACCACAGAGTTGTCCATGTCTGCTTCGTACTTGGATACTTTATTGAACATTGACATTAACGGCAAACTAACTACTCAACTTTATGATAAATGGGATGATTTCAGCTTCTCCATCGTCAACTTCCCATATTTATATAGCAATATTCCATCATCACCTGCATATGTTGTGTATGTCTCTCAACTTATTCGATACCTGCAAGAGCTTGTTCTGCGTATTATCAGTTTAGATTCGATGCAAGTTACTTACAGACAGGTTGTTGTTGCAGGGGTTTCAACAGTCACGTTTAAAAGCAGCATTACGTAAATTCTATGGTCGTTATAACAATTTAGTTTACCCATATGACCTACCATTGAGTCAAATGCTGTCTGATGTGTTTCATAGCCATTGTTAAGCCGTTTTCACACACTGATTTGACTACGGATTGCTCCGTTTACCTGATCAAGACTATGGGCTCACGGCGGGTGTGAACGGTCAACAAGGGATGCTTACTCCTCCTAGGGACCTGATCCCACCTCTGGTGTGTCCAGGGTTCCGTGATTGCCCAACTCTTGTTTTTGTATTCTATTTAGGACTTACGAGATTGATCACTGTTCGTTATCTTTGCCTTTACATAGGGACACCTTTGCTCATGGCATTTCTCTTGTAGTTGCCTATTGGAAAAATCCGTATCAGTTGTTGAGACTCTTGTATCTGCGATCTTTAGCCTGTTGAGGACGACTAGGGCAAAGGCTTTTCTACAGTCCTGAGGAGGGACGTGCCATGATAGTTGTTGCAATCGCTGTGGTATCCTTTGCTTTTATACAGGATAATGATTTCGAAAATGATTGATTGATTTTTTGTTGTTTTCGTCCCGTCGAGAATATTTCACTCATATTGAGACGCCACCATTACCGGTGAAGGGGTGCAAATTTAAACCTATGATTAGCACTCATGGATTTTAGCAGTGAGGGTTCTTTAGCATGACACACATGCTGCGACATGGGACCTCCGTTTTTAAGGTCATATCCGAAAGACCCGTGATTCTCACTTCCAAATGCCGAGCTCTTTGCGAAGGAGCAATCACTACCTATTTTTAACGTCTTAGGTTTGACGCGATTCGAACATCATGCGTGTTCTTTCTTCCCAGTATTGCAGAAAGGGGTCAAAGACGTGACCTAATAAGGAACCGTCCTTTTCTATGTTGATGACTTCTGACGGGATGCCGTTGTTAACTGGAACTTTAACACAAGTTAAGTACTATGTTAATGACTTCTTTGAACTTCATCATACTGGGCGGAGCATTGAACTCGACCTTTTTGGGCAAGAGAGTGGTGTACTCAATGGTTGTAGGGGTGGCAACTTTCTCCCAGAGAACAGCGCCTGGTAACGTTCAGGCCATCTCTTCATATGTTTGCTGTGGTCTTTGATGACACTACTGAGGTAGATTCAAAAGGAGAAATCTTAGTGGTGCTAGGACCAAATACTCTCTTCATGTCTGTGTTCATAGGACGAGTTTTCCCATCTTCAGCAAAGATGTACATGCCTCGGCACATATTCAACCAATGGTCGTTGGTACACTTGCGGCAATTCGCTAGGCGTTGTTGTAGGCTTGGCGGAGTGCACTGAACGTCTTCTTGGTCAGTTGTTTCTTCTATTTGAGAAGTGTGTCATGCTTGATGGCTATGGCAGGCTCCATCTTATCGATTTTGCCTTACACCAGAATCCTCCTCTCTTTCCAAAGATGCCATTGGCAGCTATTCGTTTTCCATTCTTTGAGGACATTGTTGATGACATCAGCGAAACACTCACGCAACGCAGACACTGAAGATTTTGCGATATCCATCCGAAGATCTTGGAGAGATGAATTTTTCGTTGTCGAAGCCTTATCTATCTTGTTGAGCTTTTCAATACAAATGCCTTAAGCAGCGACACCAGGAACGATACTCTATGCCATGAGGGTTAAAATGGATGTTCACTTGAGCAAAACCTCAGCCCCTGCTACAGAACGTATGGTCAATCTCCTTCATGCTGCCGCTGGAGTGGATACATGTCACTTGTTGAGTAGCAATGTCGATAACGAGAGTGGATTGTTTACAGACGACGAGGACGACAGTTTTTCTGGCGTCGTCAACTAGCTGGAGGTCACCAGAGAGACCGAAATGTATTGTTCTGATTTTCCAGATTGCCTGTCACAAGACCCATGGTTTTTGTTTCTTGTTCTTTGTTTACTTAATGCAATGGTTACAGCTTTTCCGTTTCCGTTACAAACACCCACCGGAGTCTGGCGGGTCAACAATTAACTGGCTGGGAACTGTCCCACTTAAGGCAGACGGTAGATATCCAGTGACATTCCGATACTCCCCTCCTCAACCGTAGTCCTGTGTAAACGCCAATCTGCTTTAATCTAATAACTGCTGTCTCTTGTATATCATCTGCCGCTAACATGGAGTGACCTTTATAGTGTGTAGGCCTGAGCTTTGGTTATGTAGATCCTGGGTTGCAAACATCAGACTCCCCCTTTCGGCATAGCCAACAAAATTCATCGGAAAAGACGAGTCAATACAGTTGGTGACAACATAGCTGCTGGGAAGTTTACGATTTCCACTCCGGATTTTCTTGCAGGTTTTACTCCATCAGCCTTGATCTCTTCAGAGTGTGGTGCTATTTGACTCATAGCTGTGAGTCTGGTTTGTGAGAAGCAGGACGTGCCCATACCTTGGTGCATCATGGATGCCGCACACCTTGAGACCGGAACTCCGCGTCCATTGCAGCGTTGAGGTATCCAGTTGACATGGTGTCACCACGAGGAGGTACTACATATGGCTCTCTGATGGAGAAGCTATGCACTAACAGAGTGGAGACAAATACACGAATCAGCAGTGGTGGTCAGCTGTGAGGGACGAAGGTAAAATTTGGCGACATAAAGGCCCACTTAGGTTTACTGACCAGTATCCTTTAATGACAGATACTAGTATTATGGAACGCCGTGTACAACACAGCCAATCAACTAGGATATTGCTACATGTTTAGTTTTGTCTGTGTTATCAGGGTTCATATAGCGACTAAGGGATCACGGTGGGTGTGACCGGTCGGCAGAGGATGCTTACTCCTCCATGACACTTAATCCTGCCTTCGCTTTTGTCGAAGGTCCGTGTTGCCCTACACTCGACTTTGTATATGTTGTTGGGATTATTATTACGTTTAACACATTGTTAACTTCGCCAATTTATATTTCTACATTGTACATCAAATTGAAAGGATTGATTGATTATTGTTGTTTTACGTCCCACTCGAGAATATTTCACTCACGAATATGGAGACGTCAAATTGAAAGGACACTTGCCTTCATTGATAATTGAGAAAACAACATTTATCAAAGAGAAAGCTTTTGATATACATATTACACACATTTGAACGAAATTGTAGCACATACTCATAACTTTTTAAAAGTTGCTGATATAACGGTGAAAAAGCGTACCCATAACCACGGCCACAGATGGTCTCGCTCAAAACTCATTTGTAACAGTTAAAAAGATTTCTTTGGCCCAAAGTGAGTATTTCATAAAAAGGCGTTAGTTTTTCATATCGTACAAGGAGTTTCATTTGCTGCCCCAAAAATCTGAGTTTAAAGTTTTTGAGTTAAGGTTTTAAAATGCTGTTCCAATTACTTAATGATATTACAAGAGTGTTTTTCTTAAGTTCACAGGGAAAACATGCTCACATACTAGTAATCAGGAATGACTTCGGGGGTGGGGTGGGTGGATGAGGATTATAACCTTAGCGATATCGTACCATTTTTATTCATGCACATTCGTCCCATTAATGAGTCAAAACGAGAGAAAATTCACTTTTCAACTGACGTTCAAAAAGGAGGAGAGATTTTTTTTTGTGTGTTCCATAGAGAAAGTTTTGAACAATTGTGTTTTGACTACCCCGTAGTGTGAATATCGCTGTTCTCCATAACACAATAAGCGAAGCACATCAGGGGTTTTTTGTGGTGCTAATTCATAAGCATTTCTTTTGACGGCTCATTTTTCTCTCTCTTTTAATGCGTTAATGAACGTTATTGATTTTAAACCACTATAGCATTTCATACAGTGTTCAAACGTATTAGTGACTATTCATGCCAAAATAGGAACTCTCAAAAGATTTCAATTAAGTTTTCACAAGGATGGCAAATCGAAGGCAAATCGCACCCGATTTTCCTATTGGAATCGTGGATTGGTATTCGAACAGTGTGTACACATATACAATCAATTGAGCTGCCTCCGATACACATGAGAATAAATCTACTGAATGACATCGTATTATGGTCAAATTTTATGTCAATAGGGTAAACAGTTCTTTAAAGCATATTTCAATATCTGTAAAAGAAAATGAAATCAGGGCCAATACGAGTCTTTGAATGATCGTGCATTATATAAAACTCGTGTTTAAAAACCAGCCGCATATATCGTTAAATTTCTTTCTATAGACCAATGTGCAATTGGACGGTATAAAAACATGGATCATGAACTCTATTGAAATTCTATTAATGAGAATGTGACAATGTCGGGTGGTGTTCCGTCATTTAGTTTGCTACGCTGCTAAGCGATTTACTCTTTTAGCGTCGTGCTTTGTCACGTATTCTTTAGTTAGAAAAAAAAAAAAGAAAGGAAAAAAAATCGTCTATGTAATCACTTTTCAGTCAGTTTGTATCAGATAAAGCGTATACTAGTATTTAATTAATCTGGAAACGTGGATGAGAATGAATTTGAGATTTTCTAATTGGGAATTATGTTTCATATATCTTGGAAATTTAATTTTGCTGTCAGGTGAGTAAAATTATATCTATATTTTATATTTCTAATGAAATAAAAAAAAATATATGACAATGAACTATTCCAATTACGCTTAATAGCTATAAGTAAACACTTTAAAAGAATAACATGTGCAAGGCTAAAGCATTTTGTTTCTAAGCAAACAAAAGATTCAGTTAAACCAGGTACAAATAAAAACTTTGTACAGGTGATTGTTAAGATATAAAACAATGAAATATTACGCAAGATATGTAGTGCAGATTCAGATTGCACGTACGATCCAAATGGCGACTTCAATTTGTAATTTTGGGAGGGAGGGAGACAGGGGGGGGGGTATAATAGCAACAGCTCAACATAGGTGTTATCCCATTGGGTATTTGGTTACTAGTACATTGCAATATGATTCCAAGCTCACTGTCGGGCGTAATATGATACCAATGATGAATCATTACACAAAGTATTCATTGTTGTATTTAATTTTCCTTCTACTAAGTATATCAATTAAACGTTCTTTCTCTTTTTAATTGATTGTTCGCATAGACAATGCCTCGTTTTGATTTGTGTAAGAGTTTCCTATAATGGGGGATAAAAAAGAGTGGTAATGTCTACAGTGTTTGTACTGGAATTGAATATGCTTCACGAATTAATCCAAAAATTTATTGCCCCATGAATCGATATATTATTTCGTAAATCCAAACTCCAAAACGTGCGTTATGCAAAACATTGACCTTTTGAATTGCACAACATCGTGAATGTTTCAATTTTAACTCGTTTTTGAATGGGGAATTGCGTTCGGGGGCCTCCTGTTGGAATGATGCAATTTGTAAAGTGGCAGACTGAAAAGAAATCAATTAAGATATAGGTACCAACGCCAAGAAAAGAGCATGGACTTCAACATTACAGCTGTGAAAGGTAGCCATGTTATACAGAAAATGCTCTCTTTCAAAAACTGATAATAAATCAAGTGAAGATCTCTGCAACGTTGGACATTGAGGTCATGAAATTTAATTCGCCCTTGAATGGCCTTGACCTTCAATATATAGTTTGACTAATGTATGCAGGGCTAGAGAAATATATTTTTTTTCTAAAAAAAAAAAAAAAAAAGAAAGATATTTTGAATTTCGATGTCTTATACTGAATATGACTTTTACATTCCAGTTACCTTCAAATTTAAACATTCCGTAAAACCTTGAAATTTAATGGCAATGTAAATTTCTGTGGCATACATGTACAATTCAATATGAAGACGACGAGTAACACAAGATAAAAGATCTCCATCGTAAATTTCTGTCTTGAGGGGAATTTTAAGGTCTCTCCAGAACTAGTCCCTCTACTAGTCAATAGACAAAGTATTGATTCATCTGCCTATACTCATTACCATTTTAAAAGAAACTTCATATGAATATTAAGTAGGGCTGTCACTTGTTCAAATCATATGAAGTATTAAAAGGTTTGAGTTCCAACACTGTTCCAGCCATGACTGCGTTAAACCGTGTAGATACAGCCGTATGTGCTATCATTAGAGACATACACATGTAGTGGATGAGGTTCTATTTCTTGACTGAGGATTTCTGCCATTACTCTGAGAGTGCATGTACATATTTGAGATGGAGGACCATGGAAGATGTGGGGATCCTCCTCGAGGTAGCAGATGGAAATTGGGCACCTAGCTAACGGCCCCAAGCAGAACCACAGGGCCTTGGAGGAGACTAGGCCTCTAAATGCACGGCATGCATGGCCCACTGGTGTGTGGATATGCCCTGGTGCCTGCAAACCTAGCAACAAATCACTGCCTTGTAAATGGCAGCGGGCAGATGGAGATCGATAACCTTGGTTGGTCGTCCATCTAGGGAGCTGCTCACCCGAACACCACGAAAGACTGCTACACCAGGCGAAAGAAACCCAATATCTGTGTCCAATGACTGGGAAGGCGCTGCAGCAAGGCATTGTGGAATGCTCAGGGCGTGACAGAGCACAAAAAACGCCACGGCCATCCACTGCAGCAGAAGAGGTCTCCAGGCGTAACGGGTCTCCGTGCCACGGGGTCAAGGTTTCTACTGTCGAGAGAGTGGGATTGCCCCCGTGCAACGGTTTTTCCACTTTAATCAAATTCACGTACAGGTGTCTATAGACTCAGCTTTCGTGGGTGCCTGTGTGCTTCCAGCTTCGGATTGCGGAGCCACATGTGTCATCATCGCTGAGTTCGTAGACAAAGTTATCATTGGTTCCCGATGGACTACCAAGATGTGGGAATGGGAGGTGGCTTTTAATCGCAGGTGATAGGTTGAGGAATTCAAGAAGGACACAGACGTGCAGAAAAGACCCATTGTCCACTGATGATTTGAAACTGTTCAATTACATAAATACTGACCCTTTTTCCATTTGAGTTTCTGATATATTTGTATTGCACCCTTTCCATCAATCGTAACGTTCTCAGACCTTTCCGGAAAGCGGAAAAATAACAACGCAGTGGCTTGAAGCATCCATTTTATACTTAATTTGTACTTCTGGAGATCGTGATGCATTCAAAGCGTTTTACTCCAAGCTTGTCGAAAAGACCCGAGAAATTGCAAATGCCTTCCCTCCCTAATGATGTGCTTGCTTTTAAAATATCTCTGACCTTTAACCCCCCCCCAATAACTTGATATGATATTGACACTATTTGCTTACATATGGAATATCACTAATGCATAATTCGGTAACTGTATAGTTTAACGTCCCTCCCGAGAATATTTCACTCATATAGAGACGCCATCATTTGGCCTATACCCGGCGCTTACCGCCTTTGAGCAGGGAGGGATCTTTATTGTGCCACACCTACTGTTACACAGGTCTCGTTTTTTTGCGGACTGCCGCATTTAGTCGCCTCTTATTAGGGACCTATTCTAACCGAGATCCCAAAGGAGTGTATAAATACAATTTCCATTCAGCACCTTCTCAGTGTCCACGTCTTACGGAAGTAAGTAATCAAATGGAAGCCTGTGTCAACATTGTGTATCTTTAGGCATTTCGTGCTTTGCATATTGCATAGCACCAATAGGTGTTGTCGTTTTTCATTTTGATCAGCCAGTCGAATAATACGTGTACTTTTGCTTTACCGTATGGTCTATAGAAATCTTAAAGTTGGATATTGTTTCTTATAGAGTTTAAAGGCACTTGGGATACCTTGGCGGCTTGTAATCTTTCCAAGGACAGATGTTGCATGATTCGTTTACTTATTGATGTGCCTTTGGATAACGTTATGTAACTTATTTTCTATGAAAAAGGTGACAATTATGAACAGTGATTAATTTCATCAAAATTGGTACCGTATATGATTTATATTTGAATGGTTCCATTAAAGTGATACATTAAATCTGTCTCTAACGACACCATTCAGAGATTTTTTAAGACATTTAGGCTGTGGGCACAGCATTTTGATTCGAGCGAGATCCAGATTTCTGAAGATTATATCACGTTTTACCATAGCTTTAGTCAGGAATTTGGATATAAATGGTTAAATAAGTGCAAATCGTTTTCTCTTGCTGAGGTCTTTGGGTGGCAAGAAGGGAAAAAAATACTCCATGCAAAATACACAATAAATAATATACAACTTATATTTAAAAAACCAAACAGATTCAAATCCAAAACAAACAATCACCAACTCAAAATCAACAGTTAATAATGTATACGAAATGGGCATCCATGCAAATACAATCAGCAAAATGAAAAATAGATAAATTAAATTCCTGAAACATCAACTCGTTTGTCAGTAGCCTGTCTCGATTTAAAAAACCTACTGAGTATCATACGCAGAACAAGCTCTTACGTATCGAATCAGCTGAGAAACATAAACACCATAGGCAGGTGATGATGAAATGTTGCTACATAAATATAGGGAGTTGACGATGGAGAAGCTGAAATTATCCCGTTTGTCATAAAGTGGGGTTGTTAGGATATATTGTTGGAATATGTCGAATCGCCCTATGAATTTCTATAAAATGTTAAGTATAAAGCTGTAATAAAAAGGTGGTGTTTCTAGATATATTTTTCCAATAATAAATCACATCTGCACTTTCTAAAGAAAGAAAAGGATACATTGTTACTCTGGTCCTTCCATCTGTCCATCCCGTCACATTTTCTCCTTCAAGCTCCTCTTTTATTCTAAACATTATCTAATTAATCTTATCGGGTATACTAGTAATTGGCGGTGTCCTGCAGATATGCAATAAGGTTGTCATTTTACATGAGGGTTAAAACCACCCACCCCCTGCCCCTAAAAACCCAGTTCTCGGAACTCTTCTAACCAAATTAAATGTTTGGAAGATAATTGGTGACTTCCTGTATTTTGGAACTTTCATTTTCCTCAGTGGGTGAAAAAGGACGTTTTTCAATACCACCACCGGGTTTCCAGAACTCCTCATACACGGTACATTTTATGCAGTTAGACAAATCATCATCTGTAATGTATTCAGTGGTGTCCTATGGATGCATGATAACTATTAATAAGCTTTCAGAATTTATTTTCACCATGGGGCAAATTGGGGATTAAAAGAACAACGGGTTTTTTTTCTGTAGAGAAAACTGGCTCCCGAAGTTCCTCCTATATTGTATGCAGTAGCTAAATCATCTTTTTGGTGGTGTCCATTACATGCGCGATATTTCCTTCTCCTCTTAAGGACCAAATGGGATGGAAAACGACGAGCAAAAAGCTGGTGCTGACTCAATGTGTCATGTACAATAAGAATATACATCTATTTGCTCTAAGAGTTGGATTCTCAACCATTTTATAGTCAAACTGATGGGGATTGGGATGACACTCATCATATCCAATGCATCTTGATATGTGCAACAGGAATATGTATAGTTCAGGAGTTAGGGCCTCAATTGTTTCAAATATGAAATAGGATTTTGGGCGACCCCAAGACACTTGCTTAACAGAATATGTATCTTGACCTATGGAGCAAGAATATACATGGTACGGGATATTTTATATGGTAGCTATTGTGGCCTCTTTGCTATATACACAAGTACAATGGAGTTTACACTTGCCTGCGGGTTTTCCTGTGTTATGACAACACCTAGTTCCTTTTATTTTCACACGCACTTGGTACTACATATTCTCCTGCATGTGAATAGTCTTACAATTTTATTTTCACACACACATTACATATTTTAAAGTTCTGAACCTCACCATAACAGACGTGTGGTCAATTTCAAATTCCTCCTATTCTTTGGCGTAATAATTAATAGCTATAATTACTGTCTTTAGACTACAATTATCTTTTTATGAAGTTTAGATGATAATGGTATAATTAACCCATATCTGATTTAATGAGCTGCATATTTGGTGATTTGTCTCACTTTGATTGCAGATAAAATTTCAAAAATTTTAATTTGTGTCTTTAGAATTCTTTCATGACTCTCCAAATACCGCATGTATTGATAAAGCTATTCGATACCATACCTTCTCCCTGTCTGAACGAGTAGATGGTGAGTTGATGTACGAAATTTCATGAATATCTTTCTTGATTTTGTAGGTAAATTATGAATGTTTCTCTAATCCGAAACTGCGCTTAAATTTTTTTTGGGGATAAATCTGGCCTTTTGGAGAATTATTTACAGCAGACGACCATATATGAATGTACTGATTTACAGATATTGGAAAGTCCAAATATGCTTAAAATCCATCGAATATTACATTTTATCCATGGATTTGGAAAGCATTTCTCACCATATTGTAAAGGCAAAGATAACAAACAGTGATCAATTTCGTAAGTCCTAAATATAATACAAAACAAGAGTTGGGCAAACATAAACCCTAAGACACACCAGAGGTGGGATCAGGTGCCTAGGAGGAATAAGCATCCCCTGTTGACCGGTCACACCCGCCGTGAGCCCATTGTCTTGATCAGGTAAACGGAACAATTCGTAGTCAACATCAGTAGGAATTGTATATTAAAAACGATGACAATGAATTCGTGTTTTTACAACTAAAACGAATACTGTACTAGTAATTTATCGCCATGATTTCTCAAATTAAGTCCAAAACAGTGGGGGAATTTATGTAAACCCATGTATTCCATTTTTCTGGTATCATGCGTCCAGCTCACAGAAATAATTATAAAGTTCATAGTGTGACGTGGTGGTATTGCCCTGATCATGAAATTAATTCAACCAAGTCAGAAACTGTGTGTTGTACTAGAATTGTCTAGTTCTCATACAATCCAAAATATGCTTACGAAATTATATCAGCAACGTGTTGTTAGTTTACAAATGTTGACTTGCAGTTTATAATTACTATGCATTGTATAGATGATTGCATTGTTCTATTTTTAGTCTATGTGAGAGTTGAGTTAGGACCTCCATTGCTCAATGCAAACAATACGGTAATTTAGATCAGAATGGATACAATTTGTATAGTGCCTGTTACATAATGCTACTTTGAAATAACAAGAACATATTCAAAAGCGCCTACATGAAAAGAAAAAAGATCTTGCTCTAGTCTTCAAATTGACATTTAAATATATCGACCTGTATCATATGAATCCCCCCCCCCCCCCCACAAGTGCGGGAAATCACAGTTAATAATATATTGCATAGATGAAAGATTTCTTTTATTACATGTTAGCATGCATGTTTGAATAGTTGGGCACATGAATTGAATGAACGATACCATAAATAATTCAAACTAATAACGATTTTGGAATAATTGTGTTGCATTGATTAGTTACGTTAAATCTATTGATATTATATACAGTAAACATTTCTTCATTAAGAGCTCCAAATTAAAGTCATGTAACATAAATGATCTTTATCCGTATTGAACATTTACGAATGTAATCGTAATCCGTCATACCGAACCGTTGACCAGAGACAAAATGAACGGTCGTTGATAACTTTTAAAATTTGATAATGATTTATAATAGTTTTTGTTCAGTGCAACAATTATAAATTTCCTTTGTTGCCGGACCTGTTTTTCTATCCTTATAAGGGTTTCCCCTTTATTAAGGGTTTCCTTTTAGTTTGATATTCAATATTCCTGTTTTTCTCCTTAGTCATCTTATAAAGGGTTTCCTTTGTTATCTAGATCAGTGTATGTTTTTTATAATCCTCGTATAAGGGTTTCCTTTGTTATCTGATCTGGGTTTTTTTTATCCTTATAAGGTTTCCTTATGTTATCTTGATCTGGCTGTTTTTTTTTTTATCCTTCATAAGGGTTTCCCTTTTATCTAATCCTGGTTTCCTCTTATTTATCTTATAAGGGTTTTCCGTTTGTTATTCTGACCTGTTTTCTTATCCTTCTATAAGGATTTCCTTTGTTACCTGATCGGGTGTGTTTTTTTGATCCTTATAAGGTTTCCTTGTATTCTGACCTGTATTTTCTATCCTTATAAGGGTTTCCCTTTGTTATACCTGACCTTTTTTCTATCCTTATTAGGCGTTTCCTTTGTGTACTTCCTAATCCTGTTTTTCTTCCGTATATAAGGGCTCTTTTCCTCTTGTTAACTCGACTAGCTTTTCTATCCTCTATAAGGGTTTCCTTTGTTATCTGACCGTTTTTCTAGCTCCTATAAGGGTTTCCTTTGTTATCTGACTTGTTTTTTTATCCTTATAAGGTTTCCTTTGTCTTCTTGATCTGGGTTTTTTTTTTTTTATCCCTTATAAGGGTTTCTTTGTTAATCTGATCTTGGGTTTTTTTTATCCTTATAAGGGTTTCACTTTGTTATCTGACCTGTTTTTTTTATCCTTATAAGGGTTTCCTTGTTGGTTATCTGATCTGCGGTTTTTTTATCCTTATAAGGGTTTCCTTCTCTTCGTATCTGATCTGGTGTTTTGTTTTATCCTTATAAGGGTTTTCCTTTGTTATCTGACCTGGTTTTTTTCATCACCTTATACAGGTTTGTTATTACGCTTTGCTTATCTGTCTAGGGTTTTTTCTTTGTATCTATTTGTTTATCCTTATTTAGGTGTTCCCTTTGCTTATTTGATCCTGCTTTTTTTCTTGACTCCTTGATAAGGCGTTTCCTTTGTTATTTTGATCCTGTTCTTTCTATCGATCTTATAAGGGTTTCCTTTGTTACTTTGACCCTGTGTTTTTTATTCCTTATAAGGAGTTTCTTTGTTATTGCGATCTGGGTTTTTTTTTATCCTCTAAAGGGTTTCCTTTGTTATTTGACCTGTTTTCTATCCTTATAAGGGATTTCCTTTGTTATTCTATGATCTCGGTTTTTTATCCTGTATAAGGGTTCCTTTGTTATTTGACCTGTTTTCTATCCTTATAAGGGGTTTTCCTTTGTTATCTGACTGGTTTTCTATCCTTATAAGGTTTCTTTTGTATCTAATCTGTTTATCTATCCTTTAATAAGGGTTTCCTTTGTTATTCTGACCTGTCTTTCTATCCTTATAAGGGGTTCCTTTGTTATATCTGACCTGTTTTTCTATCCTTATAAGGTTTCCTTTGTTATCGAACCTGTTTTCTATCCATATAAGGGTTTCTTTGTTATCTGATCTGGTTTTTTTTTTATCCTTATAAAAGGTTTCCTTGTTATCTTGATCTGGTTCTTTTTGATTCCTTATAAGGGTTTCCCTTTGTATCTGATCTTGGTTTTTTTTATCCTTATAAGGTTTTCCTTTGTTATCTGACCTGTTTTTTTTTATCACTTATAAGGGTATTCCTTTGTTATCTGATTTAGGGTTTTTATTTTTATCCTTATAAGGGTTTCCTTTTGTTTATCTGATCTGGGTTTTTTTTATCCTATAAGTGGTTTCCTTTGTTATCTTGATCTGGTTTTTTTTTATCCTTCATAAGGGTTCCTTTGTTAATCTGATCTTGGTTTTTTTTTATCCATTAAGGGTTTTCCTTTGTATCTGGATCTGGTTTTTTTTTTAATCCTTATAAGGGTTTCCTTTGTTATTTGACCTGTTTTCTATCCTTTATAAGGGTTTCCTTTTGTTATCTGATCTGGTTTTTTTTTATCCTTATAAGGTTTCCTTTGCTTATTGACCTGGTTTCTATCCTTATAAAGGTCCCTGTATCTTGATCGGGTTTTTTATCCTTATAAGGGTTTCCTTTGTTATTTTGACCTGTTTCTATCCTGTATTAAGTTCCTTTGGTTACTAATCTGTTTTGTCTATCCTTATAAGGGTCTTCCTTTGTTATTTGAACCTTGTTTTTCTATCTTATAAGGGTCCTTTGTTATCTGACCTGTTTTTTCTATCCTTATAAGGGTTTTCTTTGTTATCTACATCATGTTTTTCGTATCCTTATAACGGGTTTCCTTTGGTTATTTGACCTGTTTTTCTATCCTTTATAAGGGTGACCTGTTTTTCTATCATTATAAGGGTTTCCTTGTTACCGGACCTGTTTTTCTATTCTTATAATACAGAGTTTATTCAAAAGCTTCTACAAAAGAAGAAAAAAAGACTTATATAGGCGTGTCCTATAACACAACAGTCAAATACATCGATGACGTTTTATCAGACGTTATCGTTTATTGTTTTAAACAGGTCAGATAACAAAGGAAATCCTTATAAGGATAGAAAAACACGTCTAACAATGATAAGCATCCCCTGTCGACCGGTCACACCCGCCGTGAACCCATTGTGTAGATCAGGTAAACGAAGTATTCCGTAGTCACTCAGTATATAACAATATGTATGAAACACGTCAGACAGCATTTGACCCAAAGGCATGTTGAAATGGCAACCTAGAGCGTTATAACGACAATAAAATTTCCGAAATGTTGGGTTTAAACATGACTATTGAAACCACTGCAATGTTAACGTGTTTGCCAGTAGCCTGCCTCAATTTAAAATTGATCATATGCAAAACAAGGTCTTATGTATGAAATAAGTTGATAAACATAAGGTGATGATGGAATGTTGCTACATAAATATGAGAAGATAATAATGAAGAAACTGAAATGATCCCTTTTGTCATAAAGTTGAGATTTTAGTTTGACGTTAATGTCGATGCTCACTAAAATAATTAAGTACAAAGCAGATGTGGAAAACTCTGTGGTGTCCTTTATTTCGAGGTCACTGCGATATATTGAATCGGTAAGTAAATGAAATGATTATCATTAATAGATAAAACGTCGTCGATAGATCGAACTATTGAATTAAAGGCCACAGCTAGAAATTTTTTCCTGTCATGTAGACGCTTTTGAATAAATTCTGCCTCGTAATGATATATAAAAAAAAAAAAAAAGTAAGGTAACAACAAAGGAGCACAATTCGTGTCTATGGGAATTTTAACAGACTGTTGGAAGACCTGATCACCAAAGACTACATAGATACTGGCCATGGGGAACTGCAGTATCGTTTTTATTTCAACTTCAGAGTTCTTGTGCGTAGAATCAGAGTGGAATCTAACAACGTAATTCTTGAATGACTGATCACTAGATAAGAATATGTCCTTATTCTATTTTTGTTGTAGAAGCAACAACTGTCTATAATGTCAAAATGTCTACTCTTTAATTTATCGTTAGGAATGATTACTAGTAATTGTTTAAAGTGGTCAAAAGCCATACGTTTGGTGTTGATGATTTAGAAAAGTTCTGTGACTTTAAGTTCACTAGAAGTTCTCTAGAATTTTTAGATCCCGCATTCGATTTACACTACTTCTGGCATGTTTTTACACAATACTGAATTCACAGCTGTCAATATTTTGCGAAGAGCAAAGATGGGGGCTTGTTAGAACAATTACTGGTCCCAGCAATGTATCTTTGTTAGTAAGGCTTTTGTAAAAGTTTTGGAATCCAACATAGATATGGTAACTCATAGTCATCCGTCCCATTGACTGGTATATTAAATGTGTTTAAAACTGAAACGTGATTTTGAAGGCATATTTCATTTCGGTTTTGCTTCGNACGTGATTTTGAAGGCATATTTCATTTCGGTATTGCTTCGTTAACCTGATCAAGATAAAGGGCTCACGGTGGGTGTGCCGGTCGACTGTGGATGCTTACTCCTTCTAGGCACCCGATCCCACCTTTGGTGTGTCCAAGGGTCCCTTTTGCCCAGACACTTTTTGAAGTTCACCGATATTCGATCAATGTTTGTATTCTTTGCTTTATGTCCCCGTGAACTCCCTGAGAAATTACATCGAAGAGCTCATCCAACAGATCATTCGCTATGAAAGCTTTTGTACTTACATACATTATTAAACATATATTGTTACGGGCAAACTAACAACTCTCAACTTCATGACAAACGAGGAGTCTCCGAAATTTCATGTCTTCAACGTTATCGTCAAACTTGTAGCGATATTCCATTATCACCTTCATATGGATATTTTGGCTCTCAACTTATTCGATACCCAAGAGCTTGTTCTGCGTGTGATCAGTGTTTAAATCGAGACAATCTACACTTGCGTGCCAAATTAAAAGTCACAAAACACTTTTTTACTATATATTTCATTGAAATCCGCTTTTTCCTCACAAGCTCTTGTGTTTTTATTCCAGGACAGATTCGGATGAAATTTTACCATCGAAATCAGTAAGACTTGCAGTTTCTTCCATTGATTTTAATTTTTTTTTATCCAACTAGTCATTATTAACTTTTGATGAATTTATCAGTGAACTAAATTATTGGGATCAATTCTTGTAAAGGATATATAGAGAAAAGGAGTTTTAAAAAACTTATTTTGTGTTTCAGATAGCATATTTCTGCAGAGGTTGAATGGAATTTTTTCCCCAAATTATAGTAATGAACCCCATTTAATTATTCTGGTAAATTTTCATTCATATCAGATCAAATATGATCTTGGAAGACTCATTTGAAAAAACCACATGGTTTTCAATGAATAATATAGTTAAAAATTGTTGTGTGACCTTTAATTTGGCACTTACATGTAAGTGTACTGACAAACAAGTTGATGTTGCAGGACGGCGTACGACACCGGCCGGCCTGCACGTCATAGCCCTGTTGGCAATTGGAATCGACCAAAGTTGTCTTACTGAAAAGGTGAAGATACACGACCCAGTTGATAAATCTATAACTTTCTACTGTAAGAATTTGGAAAATTAACAGGAGCTAGGGCAACACGGACTATACCCAAGGTGTCGACTCAGGAGCTTCTAAGAGTAAAGCCATCCCCTACCGAGCGGTCTATACCCGCCCGTTGCAGCCCTATAGCTAAATTGGAATAAACCCACTGCCAGCCCTATAGCTAAATGGAATGACCCGGTGCAGCCCTATAGCTAAATGGAATAACCCTATGACGTCATATAGCTAACATGGAATTAACACGTAGTCAAAAATCAGATTGGTATTTAGAACCGTCGCCTTCGATTCGATACGAAACCAATCTCACACAACATGTTATCCCATCATGACTGGTTGCTGATTTGTGATAAATCAAGATCGTTTATCATTCAACGGACCCCATAAACATTTTCCGAAACGCTGACTTAAAAATAAACAACTTCTACTTTTGTCAGTCCCAGCCACCAGCTTTATCAACTGCCACCGATACGAAGAACATGCTCCGCGTTTATCGAGTCAGGTGAAAGGACCAAAAAGCACTCATGTCATGAAACGTGATTAATGATAAAATCACTTCATATTCACTATATTGAATTATTGGAATCACGTTGACGATAGGGAGATATGAGAGCTATCCGGTATCAATTTGTTAGGTTTGCTTTTAACATTTTATGAAAAGGTGCAGATAGTATGCACAGTGAACCAAGATACAAAGCGTCCTTTATAAGGAATCCAAACACTGAAGACATTCGGCAAACACCGGACCCCTGAATATACCAAGACGTAAGGATCAGGTGCCTATGGAGGAGTACATCCCCCTGTCAAACCGGTCTCACCCGCGTACCGGTCCACATATTCTCTGATCAGGTAAACGGCAACATTTCCGTCTTGCAATAAAATTATTGTATTCAAGAGACGGGCCCTTTAACATCTTGATATCGAAACACGTGTCAGACAGGCACATCTGACTCCCAATGAGCACGGCTATATTCAGGCAAACATAGATACTTTTATAAGCAACCATAGAATTTGCAGAAATGCTTACTTGTAATATGACTGTTAAACC
>CAJDSM010045887.1:4293-15954 GCA_903981925.1 Ostrea lurida
AACTCTATTTGTATAATTTTACCATCAAAATGAAAAAACCATACACCATATTACAAATGGCGTACCGGATCGCCTTTGCCGCGATCTCCATATGTCAAGTGCCATGACATTTACTTAGTGATGTGATTTTGTTATTTGTGTTTGCGGCGCTTTTTGGAATATGCAGCGTACAACTACACATACTGGGGAAAGAGAGGCAAAAAAGGAAAGGCGATCAAAAAGAAAATCGTCATGCTCGGAGGCGGAAACCACGTGGACGAAATGAACTAAAGATGCATGCATGTTATCACTACTGCATGTTAATGGTTATAAATTTATAAATTCCTTTATCAAGAATTTGTCAATCATTTGTTCATTGGCATACATAGTGAGATGAAATAACAGATAGGTAAAGAAATTCTGCGATGTTATCAATGATTCTCTTCGAAGCCATGAACAGAGACCCAAGATAGAGTTAGAGGCAGTGCGGACCATTCTCCATTGCCGCGCGCAGTGGTAATGTCACGCTGGTTATAGGTCCCGGTAATCCTATCTAGGAAACGAAAACGGTCTGTCAAGTTCTGAGAAAAGCAGCGGCGCTGCAAACGACACACGGCATCACGTGATCAAGGAAAGACAAATTCAAAATTGGCATTCCGTCGCATTAATGACGTGAACACCATTGACAGGATTTCAGTGATTGCTGTTTCCTTGGGTGCTATTTCTGATTTGTGAACGATCGTTTTTATTGGGGTTTTCCATCTGATTTAAAGAAGACAAGATTAAAAAACTTAACCAAATACAGACAGAATCCGTTTGTCATGTTATCAACATTCCATTTCTTCACTTCCACAACATGAATTCGTAATATTGTATATGAGGTGATAGAAGAATATATATAATACGCACAAAACTGTCAAATAAAATTTCAAAGCAACATTTAATACTAGAGATATTTTAACGTCTCACTCATTCAATCTGGGAATATTATTAAAAGGTCTTTGTCAGCCAGGAAAAAATAAATGCAACTAATGTTATTGTGTTCCGATTTTCTCTGTTGTTATTCTTATATATCGCCTCGGTTTCGACGAGCATAGTAGGATGCTGAAAAAGCGTTAAATTAGTTCCCGCAGAAACTCCGGATTCTCTGATCAAAAAATAATTGTTGGATCGACCTGACATGAACGAACAGGAAGTGAACATTGTATATATGATGTTTACATTATTAAAAGATAATCAGATGGAATCATTTTCATTTTGTGGCGTGAGATCCAAAGATGCTCATAAATAATGGAAATGTTACCTCTAATGTAATAAATGGCAAGATCAAAATATGATAGTGTTAAAATCAAGTCAAATTGCAATTCTATTTACCAGCAGCACGTAAAGGACAATTGCATGCGGGTAATATAGCACAAGCAATTTCAGTGGAAGGTGTCAAATTAACAGGTTGAAAGGTCCTCGTGATACTCAACACTGATATCTCGATTACCATTGCTTAGTTGAGCTGATTTGGAGGTCCTACAACCTGTTTTCTTAGTATTTCTAGCCTCGATATCTCGAATTCACGGATATCTCGACACTTTTTTTATGTCCAATCCGAGTTTGAGATAAACGAGTTCGACTGTACAGTATTATCGATGCAATGTCACGTCACAAGGAGTCTCAATAATTATGAAATGTGAAGGGATTTATCTCCACAGGCTCTAATAATACTTGGTATTACTAAGTCTTTTAACAGGAGTCGATCTCATGAATACTATCCCCCCCCCCCCCCCCCCCTCCCCACCCTACCCCCCCAGCCCTCCCCCCCCCCCAAACACCTGCAATACATGCACTAATCCCTCTTGTCATTTCGCAATACATCTCGTTCAAACCATAATAGCAGGAATATCTGATTTCGAAGCAGAGTCACCAAATCACAGATATAAGAAGCTCTACCCTACTAGTATAGCAGTGTCTTTCATGAAATATTCGTTATATTATATGATTGAGTGTAATCATCTCGTTATCTTCGATCATAGCTTGAGATCAATATACACTAAGTGAGTGATTTATAATATATCATCATATAACCGAACAATTATTTGACATTTTTGAGGTCGTACGATGGTTTAGGAACATGGAGAAGCGAATATTTATTTCAAAGTCCAGTCAATGATTACAATGACCATCTTTTGGTAAATAATTAATTTAGTGACTTCACAGTCTATGCACGAGAGCCTGCAATGCATTAAATTCCTCTGCAATGAATTGGTAATTAATAGAATTATCTACCACTCTTGTATCTATAAAACAATTCCATCTCTTATAATAATGTAAAACACCTGTCAATGTTGTGTCAATATACATTGAAACTGTCGCATTTCGTTCAATTACAATGGAATGACAAACAGAAATATATTATCATTAAAATATATCTATATAATTTGTTCTATATGCATTGAATCTTCATCTTCAGACACCAGTGTTAGAAGAATTGACAAATCTTACTACTATCAAATCATTACTAATTTACAATCCAATGGTTATATGTATTAAATGACACCTCAACTTGCTAAGGAACATAATGCGACTCGTACTACTTATGCTGAAAGATAACATCAAATATACCACATTCTTCTAAACATATCATATAATAAAAAATAAATCACCCTGGCATATTGTGAGAGCCATAATTATACTGTCATAAACGTTCGGATAGAAAGAATAATTGCAAGTGACAAATTCATCAAATGATCACATTATCGCATCGAGCTAATATGTATGAATTCCATTACTATAAATCAGAATACTGTTTGATACGTCTGATCACCGAGTTGGAATTCCTAGGATTCCATTTATGTACGTCCCCTCATTGTCAGGTAAGTCCTTCCCCCACACTCTATGGTACGTCCCTGGATAGGTATGCCGGACAGACAAGACCTGGCTCGCGCCAGACAGGCGCAAGAATCCCCATATTTTCCCATCGGAAGCTGTAGTTGACACATGTGTTCGACATACGCTTCAGACCAGAGAGTTATGGTGGGTGAATAGGAGAAAATCCCACTGTAAATATAAAAGATCAGTGTTACACTCCTCGCACGCCACACAGGTCTTATACTGAATTAATCTTGATTACAAATGCTCATACATTTACCTAATGCCATATTTTCTGATTAGCTCATTACCATTAAATACATACATTAACCATCTGTATTCTACATATCAACATACATAACTACTAATTAACTAAATGCAATCTGAGCTATGTGAATCGTAGGTCTCATTCTGGATTTTTATAGCAACCCAACCCTGTGCTACAACTTGACGAGGGCGAAAGTAATGAAATGAGGGCTATCAGTACCGCTGGCAGGAGGGCGTCCTGCTATTTATCGATAGGGTACAACAACTCTTAGGTTTAGGATAATCACGTGTCTACATTTTAAGGATCTAGGCCCTATGACTGTCTAAGTCTAAGACAAACATAATGCAACTTAATTTTTAATGACTTGGTCTTAAAGTTGGGATCTACAAAGAATCCACTTAGCTTGTTAAAGATTGTTTTGTCATTCAATTATTAAGACTGCTGCTTGTGCTTGTCGTTAAGTTTTCTAAGACTTGATAGATAAGTTACAACACTAGGGTTGGTATTTAATCGGGGTTAACCGGTATTTACGTGTCAGTCAGACGTGGTAATCGGTTGCTAAACATCCGTATCGGTCTTATAAACCAGACGCCCATGTGCCAATCTTGCTCACCTGATACACTGCTTCTAAGTAGAGCGAGTGGTAGCGAACTTTAAATCCCAATATGTGGACCCCTCCTACCACCTCGGAGGAGGAATTTGAACACCTTGGATTCCTACTATACCGAAGCTTCTTATAAATTTCAGCTATTTCTTGGGCCCAGACTGGTTCTTGAAAGAAGAGTTAGAAAGACTTTTCCATAGTATACATCATATGTAAACTTTGATACCTCTATTTGGGGCCCCATCGTACCCTGGGGGTCAAATGAGTCTGACGAAACTTGAATTTCCACCTCATCATATCATCCGAAAGCTTTGCAATAAATTTTCACGGCTTTTCTGCCGTGGTTCTTGAGAAGAGATTTTTAGTAAAAACAATAGTCTTCCCTATATGATCAAATGTAACGATTTGTATCCCGGCATTGTGCTACCATCAATACCCTAGGGGGTTCCCCCATGATTCTGAAACCAACTTGTAAATCTCAACTATATCATAAGCTTTCTAGTAATATTTCAGGCTTTTTCTGGTCAGATTCGAAGATCGATTCTATGAGAAGATTAGATCTAAATTTTCCGTATAATCATGATGTAAAACTTTGATCCCTCTATTGGGCCCCCATTGCCCCTGGGGGGCATGACTTGAAAAAACGTCGAATTTGCACTTATATCAGGAAGCTATTCTTATACAATTTCAGCTTTTCTGGCCCAGTGGTTCTAGAGAAGAAGAATTTATTAAGATTTCCTATATAATCATTTTACTAAACTTTGATCCTATTGCAGGTCCCAATCGTTACCCCCGGGAGGTCATATTCGCAAATTGAATCCTGCACTATCTACAGGAGCTTTCATTATAATTTCAGCTTTTCTGCCTAGTGGTGTCTTTAGAGACGAAGAATTTTAAAGATTATCTCATATATAATCATATGTAAACTTTGATCCTCTATGGGCCCCATCGTACCCCCCGGGGCTTATGATTTCGGAACAAAAACTTGAATCTGCACATATACTAGGAAGCTATTTCATTAAATAATTAGCTTTACTGGCCCAAGTAGGTTCATTCGTGCAGAAGATATTTCTAAAATACCACCACCTCTTTGCATTCTTATCGTATATTATCTCCCTTTGATCGAGGGCCTGGTCCTTCACATTGAAAACATTGATCCCCTCTACACTACACTAGATCGATTTCCTCTAGTCCAAGTTTGGTTTGAATTATGGCTCAGCGGTTCTACTGAGAAGAAGTCGAAAGTGTGAAAAGTTAAGCACAGACGGACGGATACGCACGGACGAGGACAAATTAGGCGTATCCAGCTAGCTCACTTGAAACTTACGCGTGCTCAGTGAAGCTAAAATAAAATACAATATTGATGTCAAATTGTTCTTACCACAAATTTCAATCATTTATTCAACAAGCTCTGAAATGAAATCGTAAGTATCTTGTCACATTTCACGACTAGGTATAATTATATGACAGTCCAGTATCATCACGATATGTAGTACTAAGTTTAGCTTATAGTTCCCTGGCTAACAGCAGTGAGCTCAGTCCCTAGTCTATTGTCGGTATAAGGAATAATTTGGTTGAATCTGTGACTGTTTGTCTGTATTATTCCACTATCCTGACTATCTATCTTTAATACGTATGCCTTCTGCACCACTATTTCGAGACTATGATATTGATTGACAATCTATATCCTTTTTTTCGCTCCTGATAAATAAATGGTAGATATTGACAACTTCTTAAATAGTTCATGGATAAAAATGGTGTACAAGTCAAATGATTAAACTTGCTGAAACTCTTGGACTTTGGAATTTATTTCCTCTTTGAATTTTGTGCCATCGGTTTAATCCTTTCATTTGTTTTCTCACACTTATTGCATATATGTTCTTAATTCAACATAAGAAAAAATTTTTGAGATTGCAACTGTGTTTTTGTGCATATAAACAGACGATAAACTAAAGAACATTAAAGCCATCAACATGTTCTACAAAACTGTATTATATTGTGATACGATTAACCGGCTTTAATCGGTCGGAACGTGTTGCGGTTAACGCATTTGGCAATTTTTGTATTTCATTGCCATCCTAGTTTCAAACAAATATGGCCGATCAAATGGTGTTAAAATCTCTGACGGCGAGTAAAGAAATGATCGTAGATAGTCCGTGAGTGAGGACAGTTTGACCCGACCAGAAGCGGACATTTGAGCGCCGCAGTAGATCCACGCAATAGCTTCGGTGTTTTAAATCGGGGTGCATAAAATACATATTGACCTCCACCAACCAATCGTAAAATGTGAAAAGTCGTAAGTGTGAATGTTTCACCATAAAAATATCTAACTTTCCAAATATTTACATTCAAATATTCATCACACGTACCTTTGTGAATGTGCATAACGCGTCGTAAGTTGCTTCCACCGTTGCAATTAAAGAATCATATTGGCTGCCACGCTGTCCTCCTGTTTGAAAGTACATTAAGACTTTAACCTTCACTTCAAGTTTGTTGACTATTTATATCTTGACAATGCCAGTTCTGCATTTTTCACGAAATGATTGTGCCAGTCGAGCCCGATATAAAATGATGATTTGCTAAGCTACATGTTACAACTAACTGACGAATGTATTGTTCAATCAAAAAATATAAATTGTTTAAGAATTGAAGGCATTTGAAAAATAAAATTCAATCCATTCTTATATTGATTTTCATTTCATCATAACGACCTCTTTAAAAAGTAAGGGGGGGGGGGGGGGGCTAATGCAATATTGTTAAATGATCCACATGCTTCCTAAACTTGTCAGTTGTAAAAAAAAGGGGGGCGGGGGTTTCTGTGTACGCTGCGTCACTGATTATAAATATGTAACATGTAGATATAATACACACAGAATTTTGCTAATCATTATTATTACCGGCTTGGTACATTGAAGGTTTTAAGTTTTCTTTTCGGTTTGAGAATTTAAAAATGTCATATCAGAGACATCATCAACTCGATTGTATTTTGTGATAATTTTGTACAGCTCATCATAAGAACGCACGATCCAATTACTTGTCTGACATAGCAATTTTAAGATTCTAGAAAAGTTTCTGTTAAGACTAATCTTAGTTAAGATTGCCTAAGTTACTGTTTTGTGATCCCACTATAAGTCTCGCATCTTAGCTAAGTTCGAAATCTTAAGTTTAAGATCAAAATTTTGACTCTAACTTTTAAGACAGGTTTCATTGACCCGGGGCCACGGTGTATAACAGTATTTATAATAAGTGCAGTGGGGTGTTTGATTTCAAACCAATGAACATTAAGAATCATCACAATAAAAAAGTAAGTAAATTATGGCATATAATGAATAACACTTATTAACAAATTCATGCTTATTGCAGAGCTGATCATTTCTTCCACATGAGAACATTAACATAAAATATTTTTGAAACATTTTTCCTCCTGGCCCTGGAGGTTTGCTATATAGCAGTCTTTACTGTAATACTGTAAAATGATGTTGGTTTTTTCAGTTAACTTGTACGAGGACTGACTAGCAGCATATGAGGACATAATTATCAGCTCAGGGACTTACCTTGATGATTGATAATAAGTTGACACTTCCCCTCACGATACCTGCGTGAAGAGTAGGAAATCACAGTCACCTCAGAAACTAAAAATTAGAAATTAACTTGAGTCACCAAGATCATCGTACAAAGGGGTAGCTCGGAATCATGGTAAGGCAAACCCAAAATTCAATGACAGTGGCATTCATACTGTTCATGTATAATACATATGTTAGCTTTATTTGTCACCGATGTTTTTTTTTGCTGGTCAGTTGTATGGTAAATTCATGAAATTTAAATGTGCCAGTACATTGAAATAAGCTTAACTGTATAGATATACATAATTTGAAATGAAATATTAAATGAAAATGAAATTGTGAAATTCAATTGAATGAAAACACACTTTGCAGTGAAAATATGTTACAAAGTGTGTTTGTGAAACATGATGCCCAAGGACAACCAATATCAGAAAAGAGTTAGAGTCAAAGCCAAGACCAGGAAATTTGTACCAGTACGACAAGGGATTGTCAAAAGGAATTACACTAATCAAGTGAAATTGAACAGCCTGTATCAACTTTACCATTCAAAAGTTTATGACCACAATGTCTAGTTTTGCAGACCCAACAGACAGGCCATAAAACTATATTCCTTGAGTTAAAGATTATCCAGGAGGATAAAAAATCCCATAACCAAATTCAAAGCTCTATATATGCAATGTACAGTATTTTGGATTCAGTGACAAACATGCAGATTCAAAATGTGTCTGACAATGTGTGTGTACTCAACTTCTGGACAGATCTGTGGGCACTGTCACACAGGACTATAGTTTCTGTCAGCGCTCCAATACTCAACAGGTATGAAATGTTGTCCCTTAGTAAACAGTCTGCGTCGCCAACACCTGCACAGTGTCAATATCTCTAGTTACCTATAAGCCATTTCTCTTCCCTCCTATCTCCAGCAACTCGCATTCCTCTGTAACAGGACAGCCATTCTCAACACTAATTCACTGCAAAATAACATCAAATACAGTTTGAACTTCAGTATATCACGACTGAACAACCAGATATCTCGAATACTTCGGCTATGTTGAGAGTGCAAAATCAGTAAATCACATATGATTCAATTGTGACGATTAATGACAAATACTCAAGAGTTAAAAGCATATTGTGGCATGAAAGTTGAGCACTTGGACATGAGCAGTTACTGAAAACCACACTACAGACATGCATCTGCAATTATGCGATGTGAGACTCTCCAACGTCTCTGGTTTAGACAGGAGTACTGCATTATGAATGTTGAGCAACTCTGAGTTTCAAGATACTATGACCTTACCTCAGACAAGAGTCTGTGAGATGAATGTTGAACACTCCCGAGTTTAAAGCCTCTACCGATGACCTCTACCTTGCAGACAAGAGTCGTGAGGGTGGATGTTGAGCACCCCCGAGTTATAAAGCCTATCAATGACCTTACCTCAGACATAAGAGTCTGTGAGGTGGATTGTTGGAACACTCCCGAGTTTAAGCCTAACCATGACCTTACCTCAGACGAAGAGTCGTGAAGGTGGAGTTCTGAAGGCATCCCGAGGTTTAAAAGCACCATGATCCGTTACCTCAGACAAGAGTCTGTGGAGGTGGATGTGAAGCACTTCCCAGAGTTTTAAAGCTACCATGAACCTTACCTCCAGACCAAGATCTGTGAGGTGGATGTGAACACTCCCGAGGTTTAAATAGCTACCAGTGACCTTACCGTCAACAAGAGGTCTGTGAGGTGGATGTTGAGCACTCCCGAGTTTAAAGCTACCATGACCTTACCTCAGGGACCAAGGAAATAGTCTGACTGAGGTGGCGATGCTGAGCACTCCCCGGAGTTAAAAGCTACCAGAACTTACCCTCAGACAAGAGTCTGTGTAGGCTGGGCTGCTGACACTCCGAGTTTAAGCTACCATGACTTACCTCAGACAAGCGTCATGTGAGACTGGATGCTGAGCACTCCCGAGTTTAAGCTCCATGAACCTTACTATCAGACAAAAGTCTGGTGAGTGGATGCTGAGCACTCCCGGAGTTTTAAAGCTACCATACCATTACTCTCAGGCACAAGAGTCCTGTGAGGTTGGATGTGGCACTCTGAGCTGCGTGAGCATGCCAGCAAAACTGAGTTCTTGTCTTCCATCAAAACACTAGTATATCCCCAAACAGCCACAATGTGCGCGCCCTTCATGTCAGGACTGAGGAAAATCTTTCTCCAGCCTGTGCGGCACCACAACTTAACACCTAGCTTTTCATACACTACCACTAATTTCTATATATCGAACCACAAATGCATAACAAATCATATCCATGAACAGGCACATATGTTATCACTAACCACTATATTCTCAACACGATGATAATGTTAGACTGTATCATGACCAATGTATAAGATCATTCCAAGACTACACACAAGTCAATGTGTAATCGTACTTGTAACCATGAAACCACAAGTGTTATTCCCAACACACAAGCTGTTATGTTGAATCTGTCCCCATCGACCTGGTTCATCCACTCCAAGCATCGGTTATGTGTGTTAGCTAAATTTATACAATAATGAAACGGTCTGGGCCTGTGTAATTTACTCAGGCTCACTTTAGGGTTACGACAGGAGTTCAAAACGTGGAGCTCATACATCTCACATGAGAGAACCTTGCAGCTGCACTAATCACTTTAACAAGCATTAGATATTGATTTTTAGCGACCTCAGCTCGATTAGATGCCATTGTATGCATGTTAATATTGATCTTAAATTTTGGAATAACATTAATTAACTAATATTACCTAATTAATACAGGCTCTATTCTCAAAATTAAGTTACTATCACATGCGGCATCTCAAGATGAAACAGGCCAGCTCAGGAATGTCGCTCATCTCCTCTCACTCTTGAATTCAGCCACACCACCTAACGTACTTACATGAACTTCCTATGACAGTTGATCACATAATGAGACTATACAATAGCATGTAATAGATGATATTGGGTATAATGTCACTCAGAGAGATGAGGCTACACTAACACCGTCTTTATCTGTACGTTGATGAGCCCAATGAGCTAGGATCTATGGACAATCGCTCAAGGCGGTACATTCTGTTCCCTCAGTGTTTCATTGTCTGTCATCTGTATAGGTCTGACTCCTTTGAGGGATCTACTCTTCGGAATCTGTACTGATGGTATCTATTATGGTGCCCTTCTTGATCAAATATGTATTCATGCATTATTACTCAGGGAAAGACAAAACATTTTGAGAAAAAAAAATGTAAGACATTACCAATTACTTTAATATAAGAGTACATATAACGGTACCAATTGATAAATCTCCAGTTCTCTGTGAAGTGTAAAGATAACGTGCTCAATATTCGAGATGTCAATATTTTTGTTCCTTAATTTCCACCGTTCCTATTACGAGGTGCCAAACATAATTTCTAAGATTGGATGTAATGCAGGAGTCACAGGCTCAAGCAAATACTTTCTCAAAACGTTGATTATTGTACACTAAATTATTCAATACAAACAATTAATACTCTACATAGTTAGACTTTTGGTATATCTCAACACTGAAGGTCTCCAGATACACATGGGCTATGTTGAAAGTGATTTTGAAAGTCTTTTTTTAAAGTACATTTTTTAACACCTTGATATCTCAATCCATGGATATCTCAAAATTTTTTCCTTGGATCCATCAGGTTCAAATAATTGAATTTGACTTGTACAATCACTTATGTATAGTATAAGGAATACTTTATATAAAGACCACACTTATAACGAATTTCACAACTTATTGGCATGTGATTATTCATTCCACTTATCAGAGGAAATAATGACAATTTAATTGGAACAAAGTAGTTTCATTAAACTGAAGGAGTTTTTAGTAGCCCCTAGACTGTTCACTTTTCATTGAAAATCTCAGTGGAACCAATTAAGACCGAAGCCAGTAGATTTTAGGGTCAGTGAGAATAAAAACATGAGTCTGTGACTGACTTGTTGAACCGTTTGTAAGTGCCCATTTTAATAAAATTGTTGATACAGAAACATCGAAACTCTATTATAGTATAATTTTACCAATACAAAATGGAAAATAAAATTGATAAATACATAAATTGGTTTGTTTAGTAAATTGGAAATAAAGAATGAAATATGTGCTTGTAATTATCAAGATAAGTTTGTCGTAAATGGCAATTATTTCAACAAACTTGTAACAAACACTGAACATATAAATGCAAGGGCTTAATTGTCGTGCGGGCTTAAATTTTGCGATTTTAACTTTAAGCAGTTGTCGCGATGGTTTAAATTTCGCGGAAAGTAGATATTCTAAAAGCTAGAATCATAATACCTAAACAACACTTGAACAGCACTTCGCGGTGAGTTATATATTTCGCGGTAATTACGACAATAATCA
>CAJDSM010045901.1:736-12644 GCA_903981925.1 Ostrea lurida
CATGCAATCGTTAACTTTCCTTCTTTATGTAGTAATGCACCACTTTCATCTGCTTATGGTGTGTATGTCTCTCAGTTGATTCGATACGCAAGGGCATGTCATGCGTATGATGATTTTCTAAAGAGACGTCAACTACTAACAAAAAAGTTGATTTTGCAGGGTTATAACGAATCTCGTTTAAAGTCATCGTTTCGCAAATTCTGCGGTCGCTATAGTGACCTTGTTTGCGATTACAAATTATCACTAAGTCATGTGTTGACTGATTTGTTTCATACCCTTTGGTAGACTGTCATTTTCGTACTAGATTTGACGACCGGTAACCCCGTTTTCTTTGTTTCGACTACGGGCTCACGGTTGGTGTGACCGGTCAGCAGAGGTTGCTTGCTCATCCGTGGCGCCTGATCCTGCCTTCGCTTTTGGTTCGAAGTCGCGTGTGTGCTCTATACTCGGATTTGTATGCTTGATTTGTTTTGGCCACTATGACTCATACGGGCTTTAATTTGAGCACATTGTTACGTTTACGCACATATGTTAAAGAGTGATTGACCAACCTGTGACTGATAAGCACTGTAAATCGGTAGTGCTTGAGTAACCAAGAAATCAATTAATCAAAAGCAATAATGTGTGTGGAAAAATATAAAATGTGTTAAAGGCAACACTAAACTGTACAGCATTCTGCAATTGTGGTTGAAAATATTGTAGAGAGATAATGTGTGACTTTTCCTATATTAAAATAGTGTATATCCGCTCAGTTCAGCGACCGCTCGCGCACGAGCGGGAAGCAAGAGGAGACTGGATGGTTTTTTGGCGTATATCACCAATAATTATTTAAGTAGGTAAAGTTAGAAATAGAATAATGTATTACCTAAAAATGTGTTTTTTCCTTGCGCTAAGAAAAACAAAACATTTTGCCAAGCTACTCTCGGACGTGACACAGCAACTGTCAGTCGAACAATACGAACGTCAAAAATGTTAACGCGGGAAATTATAACGTTAGCTTTGGGCGTAAGCAAGTGCAGGTGACGTTACATCTAACGTCGATATTTTTTCTTTCAAACAAGATTATAAACAACAAAGAATCGCATCCCGTTTGCAATCGAAATTAACTTCTATGAGATGAACAAAATTAACCAAGAAAATTAAATTTTGCAGTAAGGTGAGCAGCAATCTAACATAATTTTTATATATATACGCAAACTACAGATGAGAAACTGTTCGCTATTCCACGGACCCTCCTATTTAAGGTACAGTACGCTAGCTAGGTTGATATACCATGTCATCAGGGTTCTGTTTTGTTTTTTTTTTCGTCCTGTTATTGTTCTCTATATAATCCAATTCATTAAGGGTCAAAAGCAACATATACGCTCGCACAACATAAAACATAAGACCTTCATGCTAGGAAGCTGAATATTTGAAGAGAAACGGTGTTTGAATAACAAATTACGATCGGACATAAAATGGTTCTAAAAGCAAATACAATAAATTCTCGAAAGCAAGTGTAAGGTTTGATGATTTTACTACAGAATAAATCTAGTATCGAGAACAAAGGCTAACTAAATAATATACAACACACACTAGAAGCAGGCGCTAACAATATGGCGTAACAATGTATAAAGGTTTCCACTTAGAAGACGTATGGATGCGAGATTCGACAAATTGTTTCTGTGTTGTTAGATGGATATACTACTCTGAAGTTTTTTTATGGTGTCTTTCACATACGGAGTAGTTAATCCGACTTTAGAGCCATATGACAATAGATGCTGCGGACGGAGCCGAGCTTTGCGGTGAATCATGAATGCATCAAGCCCTCGAACCTTTCATGCTATTGGAATTATAATGATAGTATAATTTCAGCACACACTGTTCAGTTCAGATCAATTCACATCAACGAAGTATTCATTCATACAATATATGTCATGCTAGAGGTTTTGCTTATCTTACTATTTATCAATAGGTAGATTTCATCCAAGAACTGTTGACCGCGGAATTCGAACTCATTGACTTTTTCTAACTAACATGGTAACAGGCTCACATCCAGCTGAAATTGTCATGTCATCAAAACATGAACGGCCACAATTCTACCGTAATTAACTGTTAATTTTGACTCAACATATGGCCAAATCTTGAATGGAGGTCAATGAGAGCTTAAGAAAGAATGAGAAAAGCACTACGATTGGGGACTCGTTGGAATAACATACCTCTGAGCAAAACATCAAAAGTTATCCAAGCATAAACATGTGCAAAACTTGACTAAGTAGGGATGTCTACAAACACAACAAAATGGTGAACACCAAGAATGGGAATAGCTACTTCTCATTTGGGATTTGCGCCCATTAATGCTGATGTTACAATCGCAAACATCCATTTTAACCGGCTCGCTTTTGCAGACTAAATGGCGAACCGTACGCGCATATAATTTTGCGACACTCAACATTTGAGTTCACACTAACCGATTGGTCAACAAATGTGACCGTGTTAACGTTCCTCACACACTGTGGGGCCGGTTTGCAAAATAAACAATGTGACACACAAAGACGGAGGCTGGCACCGATACTCTAGGGGCATCACAACTTAAAGAGTATTTTCTCCAAAGGAAACCAATTACAAGCAACAAGCGTAGATGTTATATAAACATGAAAGTGAAGAATATAGAGCCGGAGTTAAGAGAGAGAAAATCTGGTCGGCTGGAAACACTAATGTGTTAATTCTAATGTTGTGAAATAAGCTAATCTTCAGATATTCCAATAACTGGGAAATTGAAGATGATACCATCGTCATTTGTCGGCACGACTAATCGAAAATTAGTCTATGGTCTCTAGATAAAAGATGGCTCTGTGATACTGCATCGAATAATCACAGATATGCATGGAACGAAGCAAAGTCGTGGCTGCACGAGAACTACACGGAAGCAATGTAAGTTATTTGAGGAAAGTATGTTGAGATCGGGTGAGCATCTAATTATACCTCACTTCACAATAACGATGAAGTTAAACAGGAGTTGTAACCTATAGTTTCACAGGATCTCAGAGGAGACTTACTAAATTATGGGTGTATATATTTGTATGCCTTCTGTCCACTGGTCAGATAAACAACCAGAGAGAGATTAATCCTTCATCACAAAATGAGAGCATGTTTGACTCGAAGAGATATCAATACAGATAACAAGATGGAAACAGAATTTCGATTTCAATTGCGGTCTGACAGAGAGAACATAATTGCGATATACTGAACACACAAAGTTTAAATTAAAAAGAGGTTTATCTTATCACTAATATTTTACGATTGCTTATTTAAACATTGCACAAAAGTTGTTGAGATCATTGAGTTATCATGTTGTTTATTTGTTTATGGGGTGTAGTTAAAGAATATGGATTCTTTAAGGTAGCACTTCGCTTGAGGGGAAGGAAGTTTATTACGTGACGCAGAGGGGATAGAAATTAAAAAATGATATTAGCTCGGGGATAATGACCTAAGGGAAATTTCATCGCGTTTATTATTGAGGATGCTCACAATCGCAGCTTTACGATGTTGTGTTGTAGTGACATGTGTTGTATGCTGGTTAAGAGTTGTAGCTTGTGAGCTACATACGAAAAGATATCTACAACAGACATATAAGAAATATAATGATAACATTAGAGAGGACTTGAAACAGTGTGGATAGCGTGTGTTGTTTGTACTTCTAATATAATCACGTCAATGGTTTGTTTACGAACCGTATGTCATACAGCTTGTCACTGAATTCTTAATAAAATTCACAGATGACGTTTTATCGAGATTTAGCTATTTGTTTAAATATTAAAATTGCTGAGTCCAATGATAATCACTACGTCACCATCCAATCATATTGACATGTCATCCTAACCCATATGCCTGTAGTCTTACACCACAGACACACTAAACTAACTACAGTTTTATGGATCACACAACCTTCTCCCATTTGGGATACTATTTCTCCGCGGATTGAAAGACGCCGCGCTAAGTATCAAATATGTACAGTAGCAGCATATTGAGTGCGAAAATACATTTTAACAGTCAAGATATTTATCAGTAAATGATTCCAAAAGCAACAAGAAGGTTTGATAAAATTGAATAGATCTATTATATACACCGTGCAGTATTACAAATTATAACTGATGAATAAAAACAAGAACAGAAAATCATTTTGGTCACAGTAGACAATACACACAACGTGAATGTCATTTGTTTGGTTCTCTTGTAAAGAAACTGTATTAGTATTCTTGCACTATAGTGGTGAGCAACTAGTCACATATGCACAGCTTTGAACGTGCAGAAACTAGGTCGGGGTTGGTTTTATTATCTGGCTGTTCTACACTAGTAGTATGTTCGCTGAGAAAGATTAATCAATGGCCGGCAACATCAATTTTGCAACATACGATTTTTGAAGAAGATTGCTGAGTGTCGGGCGGAGAATAGGTGACCTCTTTTGGCAGGTTATAAGTTTGAAGAATCACCATATAAGGTTGGTATACTATGATGAGGAACAAATCATGGGAAATCTGTGAACGTAGGGAAATACCGCTCATGTACTTAGCGAAGAGTGAAATATAAACACAAATAAGTTACTATCAAGACTGATACAGATTCCATTTGTGTAACATTTTGGACCAGACATAGTAATCTAGGACGTTAGATCTTAAGATTAATTATCCACAGACTAGATTTTCTCAAACATCATCACGCTTTTGTCACACGTTAATGTGTTTTACGGAGCTTCTTGGTTTGTCCTAATGGCACTAGAGAATCAATATCACCTCTGACCCAGTGAGCGGATGTTTTTGGTAATAGATTAAGAGAAAGAAACATCAGTTTCCAACCCCCTCACATGGCCGCTGGTTCATTGACAGAGATCGAATATCGAGTATTTTATGGTATAATTTAAGATTCATCTTGATTAAACACGGGGATGATCAGGGTTACCAGATCAACGGGGGATTGCTTCTACTACACTACCTCGGACAAACCTGCTTGCATTGCTAGGCGGGCGGTCTGGGGGTGTGTCCAGGGAGGCCGGCCAGGCTCGTTGTTTTGTGGGTTCTATTTGGGAATTTACGAGATTTGTATTTTCAGTGAGCTTTGGAGATCGGGAGTTTATGAACAATTGATTCGTTTAAGTTTTAAAGAGCATGGTAATAATGGGCATATTGAGAGCTACACTGAAAGCCGCGATGATTCAATTTAATAGTCTTTTATCGGAGATCAGGAATATGATGACTAATCGGGGACTATCGCAGATATTAAATCATTCTCATTTTTCCGTAATATCTACGCTGTACTTCCGGTGATAAGCCTCATAATGAAAAGTTACTCACTATGTACAGAATCTAGCGTATAGGAAAACAGGATAAGAGGCCAAAATATAGATGCGAGGATCCATAAGTTAAGTAGACTACGAGGTCTATGTTATAAAGCATGTAACAATTTTTATCCGAAGAGTGTCCAAATCGGAATGTGGTTTCCATGACTTAATAGAAACGGGAATTAAAAAAATAAGTTTAGGCTTTAAGATGGATCAGCTGCAGGCGCGAGAAATAGTTATTAATTATCACATTAAAGTGAATTTATATATTAATTTCTAGCAATGGATTTGATTATAAACAACCCCGGAAATTATCTCATATTATTTTTTCTGATCACTGGCTATTCCAAACTGTTTATCATATGATATATGGTCAGTCACGTATTCCTCTACTCTTTATTCCTAAAAAGAAATTCCAGCGGACGAAATATGGATCCTCCGCTCCCTAATTATGATCCATTATACAGTGTATTACTTGCCATCTCTGTAGTGTATTTTCAGGACGCCTGACCTTCAAACTGTTCCTTCTACCTAGTGAGCGATGAGCTCCGTACATGTAATCACCCGTCGCGTTATGGGAAGTCGGTATAGCCACCTGGTTTGCCCTGGCGTCTCGTCCCCACCCAGACTCCAATGGAAGCAGTGGCTGAAGTTAAACTATTTCAAGGACACCATTATAGGCTGTGATAGTTTAATGAACGGATATATGATTTGATATTTCAGGCATCCATATGAAATCATGGAAGAGTTTGTGGTCGTCATTTATTTAGTAATGTACGTATTGCAGGTTTGTATTTATTATTATCACTTGGGGGATGCGACCACAGTGCAACATGGAAAATTAATAGTGTTGCATTCTCCAACCTCTTTCATATTTTTCGCAAATTTTGTAATTAACCTATGTGAATATACGTATGTGATTTGAATTGTACATGATTTTGCATGGTGGTAGGCACTCGTGAATTGATGATTTGATGTTCTGTGACGCTTGTGCATTTCATACTTGCCTACCATCATTGCACCACAATGAATTGAAAATCTGATTGTATAATACAGAACAAGGCGAAAAGTGAATCTTATGTGTGGACAACCGTATTATCAAGGAGAGAAAAAAAGAAAAAAATATAGCCACACAAATTGATGTGAGGCAACACGGACCTCAAGAGACAAAATGCGAAGGTAAGGAGAAATCGTAAGGTGACATGGAGGAAAGTAGCAACGCCATTCTGCTCGAACCGGCAAGGGCACCGCCGTAAGCCCTTAGCTCGTGTAAAATAAAGGGGATGTATAACTAGGGAATTAACAGGGAGTTCAATAGACTCTAGTTAGGATAAATGACAGTACACAAAGGGTATGAACAAGACAGGTAAATCTGGTAATTTGATAATGGAAACCGCAATATCAAGTGTTCATTAGATTTCGCGACGTACGAATTGGGCGAAATGATTGATTTGGTAAACGAAGATTTTCCGTTATACAGGGCAGTATTATTAATTTGTCTGGGATTGTTTTTGGCGATTTGAACATTGAACCATATGCTCGGTAACCTCAACATTAATTGCCCATCTTCGCGAGCCTAAGTAACGCTCAAATACATAACAGAAATAATAATATATTCATCGCAACACATTTTACCTTGTCCTTATGTATATAAAGACATTAGTAAGATAAATCATCTTATTATTTAAAGAAGAATGTGAACAAGAATTAAGGATATAAAAATGTAAATGAGGACAGGGAATAAGACAACATAGAATGGGTCAAAATCCGATTTAACATGCTCTAATATATCATAAGTTGGTCATAGTTTTGCTTCAACACGAATCAATGTAAGGATAATAATTGTTTGAAATGCGTGACTTTAAACGTGGGCACACTGTCGTAAAACGCCCCTTAACCAACCATAACTCGATCTATCACTCAGGTAAATATCGGGAGTAAGGGTGAGGCAACTACATTCGGGATACACGAGGATTAGGCTCCAAAAAAATAACGAAACAAATGATCAGATTTGATTTATGAAATGAGGTTTATTATCGAATGATGTATTTGTGTCATTAAGTTTACATCAATTGTCCAACGAGAAAAGTTTGAAAATATATTATTGAATTATTTGGGATCGCAAAAAAGTATGTTGGTACACAAAATTTATTAAGATTTCTAGAAAATTATATCAGGCAATGAAGCTTCATAGAGAGGAATTTGAAGCTTATCGCGTGACCGAGTTTTACTGAGTCGCGCCCGTTTTTACACTCGATATTTTTTTGATTAGATATTTTCTTCAGCGAAAGTTGATCACAAGCAAACAACTCTTTAAAAGGCTCATTTAAAATACGCTCCCATCGGGTATGAATTATGAAGGATAGGTCATATAAGAGTATAACAAAATCCTTGGTGTAAAGGATGGGGCATATTACCTAGATAAAAAACTAAGTAGACATGACTATAAAGAAGCGGAAGAATTAATACTGAGACAAGTGATACATCTAAATATCAAGTTTTGTTACACAACTGTCTAAGAAAGAATGATAGACATTGAAAACATAAATGAAGTAAAAAAAAAATAAAATAATATAAGAACTACGATCGGAAGGTAAGCATCTTACCATAACACATAAGCTCGACTGCTTTGGAATATCTACTCTTATTGACATAGAGGGGTAACGTACATGTGGTCGAGAAAGCGTAGCATATCGGTTACTTATCCTATCTACTTTGTCACTGGCGGTGGTTCAAATAAATAGAGTTGAATCAGGGATGGCCACGCTATGTCATTCTTATGACATGTTGATTTGATAACCTGTGTAGAAAAAAGTTAGAAAATCAATGGGAGAATATATTTGACGCGAGCTCAATATCAATAGCAAATTTTAAAGATCTCATCGGACTGTGCATATAAAGAGGAGTTAATCGGTTTCGAGCAGGTCATCTCGTTCGATTCTGACCTTACCTCTCTAAATCACTTGGGGTTCTTGCAACATATAATTGACAGATACGAGGGTAATAAATACTTATAATTCTGAATTCTACACATAAGTCTATGATCCAGTTTATATTTATAAAAAATAACCATTGGTAGCACCACACAGCGTTCATGTATTGTATACCAAACTGCTAATCACGGGAGCACAGTTGGGCCTATTGCAATCGGCTAAAAAAAGTAGTTGTGAGAGATAGAGCTATAGGTAACCTGTTATCAACCCCACAGCAACAAAAATAGTTGGAAAACGGATTAAAACATTTTAATGTCCTTACTAATCTGATCAACTATGATCGCAGATGAGTGAGTTCAATATGGTACGGACACTGACATAAGAGTTTAGCCTTATAGTATGACGACATTGAAACACTAAGTCTTTAAGCATATGAAAGTTTTTTCAACACAAACCGTAAACACAAATTTCATGAGAGTTACTATAAAGACGCACTTCAAGTTGATAGCGGCTGAACTATCAGTGTAATATAAATGAGAAATTAGAACTAATTCTGGAATCTCTGTCTTATTTTGAGGAGAGGAATCAGGTAGGTTAACACTTACCATTTTGGTAGTAACTGTTTCTACTGCTATCTCATCAGCATTAATAATATTGTGGTTTTTGTTTTATAATGAGTTTTGACACAAACCTCTCGGGGTTTTTTGAATTCTAACCATTCAATATTTAAGTGATAAGAGGAATAGCCGTCGGAGCGTTATTCGAGGGGGATTCCCAGGCAAGTTACATTTTCGGATAGGGCAATGGAAAGCTCTCGGCTGTCTTGACATAGTTTATGCAGCACCTTTAAGGTTTCTGTGTGAGGTTCAATATAATATCAGAGGATGGACATTGGAAGACTATTAATGTAATGTCATCATCATTAAAAAATATATTGACGGAGGTATAGGGTCACGATATTACAAAGCCGGACATTGAAGTCTCGAACGCATGTGATTAATATCATAATATCAAAACAAATGAACGATATTGGGCACAAGAACATGGGATATGCATTTAATGGATATTCTAGGATGAAATGAAAAGTACATGTATATTGTGTTACTCAGGGTTTTGTAAGGAAACACGCGGTTGAAGGTCGTATAGGTGTATGCTAAATAAGTTGTTGCGTACTCTGATTTTTCGGCGGTCAATCAGACAAATAATAGGAGTGACCATAATATCGATACGATTATAAGAAGTTTAGAGCTCAGAGTGCGAACATGCAAAGGATTTACTCCTTCCTTTAACGCTGACCTTACAACTTGTGATCTCATTTTGAAATTCCTTTACCCGCAGTTTTATGTGGTCAGTGTATAATCGATGATATAGATGGATTTGATCTAGCATTTTGATTTATTCTTCACAAGGTTCAAATTCGCGTCTAGGAAAGTGAGCCCTATCAGTATGTATCCTCTCAAATGTATCGTATATTTTTCTCCAACAAGCTGGTCCTTCAATGGTTATTGTGAACTAAATCGTATAATCAATTTCCGGTTTACTTATACTGCGGTAGTAGCAAATGGGGCAACTTATAAAATTCCGGGTGACTAAAGACAAGTCATAACGAGGTTGGTTCAACGACCCACGACTTTCGGTGAGCTGCGCTAGTAAAGTTAGTGATAGACATAAGATGGTTACATTACATTGTGCTGAAGGGTTCCCTCAGAGGCGCTTCAGCAACCGGAAGTCACGGATTCGATTCTTGTATTCTCTCAATGCCCTCTGCAGTACGAAGAAGGTATCCTCGTATTAAGTCGTACATGATCAGCTATCTTTATGCAAAACTCGTGTAATGTCCTCATGGGTCTCAGTTAGCTCTTTGTTCGTTGGGAGGTGACCAGTGGACCTGATATTAGGATTAGTCATACAGTAAGTGTACGTTTGGCACAGATTAGAATGTAATCCCGTTTGGACTTTAAGCTCTATCTCCATCACCCGGGTGCCTGGCTTTTCTCTAGACGCGCGACTGTCGAGCCATTTCTTGAGTGGGAATGGTGTCGTCATCTCACTCTTATGAAGAGAAATGCACGTAATTGTAAAGCAATTTGATTAATTTTTGATAATTTTTATACTGATCTATGGTTAAATACGAAATAATAACACAATGGGCAGTACGGGACATACTCATTACAGTGAGCATATACTTCACGTACGCGCTCGACGTCACTCTCTACACTCACAATTAAAAGAGCCACATTACCTGGCTGTATAGGCTTTTCGAGAGAGAAAAATCAAATGGTGTTCGTGATGTAGGCAGCAGTAGCTGGCGCTGACTGATTAATATTACATTATATTTTGGTCGTTTACGCAAATGGAAAGTACTTATCCATGCGAAAGACAATTTGTCTCACCTCTGGAGGGAAGTCATCAGCAGCGTGCACGTGATGACGCTCCATTTTGTTCTTCTCGGAACTAATGGAAGGGATCGGGATTCACACGATTGCTCAGACTTACATGGGAGAGAGAAGAGAGAGTGAGTTCACACAAGACGTTTGTATTAACTGGCTAAGAGAGTGAATTTAATATTCAGACGAGAAGAGTGTCCATTGTCAAAATACTGATCGCGGCGAAAAGACAAGCTTCGCGCATTGGATATTCTTCAGATAACGAATTTCTATATTTTCTATCTAAATCAACGTCTATCTGGAGTAGGTCGTTCTGTATTATCTTGTTGGGTACGACGAAGATAATCAAATGAAACTCTTGGCTATATGTTATCAATATAGAAATGATTAATTATCCTGCGCAAATGTTAGATATCATCTTTTAATCAACATATGTTCTCACATCTGTTTCGGGTTATTCGTTGATAATAGTCCGATGTAGGTTGAGCTAACATCAAGATACACTACAATGGTTCTCCAAAACGACAGTTGATACGATGTCACGTATGTATTTAAATTAACAATTCAGGATAGAAGACTGTCTCTTCTTATGAGTTTAGGACTTCAGTTCTCTTTGGTCTTGACACTAGGCAGGTCTTATCTAGAGACGCTTGGATCACAGATTCACCTCTTACTCAAAATTACGGCGAATGGAAACAAATTATGGTCAAAGGTTGAGCCCTATAACATAGAGGTCATGGGAATATACCATTCGGGCTCGGCTAATCGCCCAACTCACATAAATCGCATAATACAAATGGTCCTTTGTCCTATCTCTTTTTAAACTCTCTAGCGTTTAGCAAGTAGAATGATTTATCAGTTAAGAGGATAAAGACCATATAATTAAAGGCGCAATTCAAGCAGCATCGTATTACTGTTCAAGACTCTGGGTTAATAACATGAAAATAATACCGTTACACACTATTCATGTTGAAAAGATCATAATGCATTTTTTGAGGATTGAATGGCAGTTCATGATTCTATTAATCCGGGCACAGCGTTGTTCTAATGTGTATTGCATGGAATATGTGTGGCTGTTTTCAACTCACAATTGGGAGATTGAATTATTTTGTTTAGTCAGGCGTATAGGATGTGAAAGGAATCAATCCTTCGGTGACTGAAGAATTTATAAGACTATTTCATGTGTGTTTCCTTCACAACATTTCGACACTGGAGGTTCAGGGCAGAATTTGGTTAATAGCAAACGATATAGGAGACTCTCAATTGACTGG
>CAJDSM010045902.1:2790-14864 GCA_903981925.1 Ostrea lurida
GTCAGGTCTTTACTGTTCGACTTATCAGATATTTAAGTCAACTTGTACATTTTTATGTCGAACTTGTCAGAGAAATTATCACAATGGATTAGGAACTTCGTATCTTGTTTATAAAATGCCGTGTTTAATGCACTTACTGCCATTTTAATTGTCATCAATAATATCTGCCAAAGTCGACATAAATTTTCTAACCAGTCAACATAATTATCTGACAAGTCCAACTACGGAAAGTTTACGGAGCACCTCGAATTAATTCACTCCTGCCGTAAGATCTATACTGGATTTGGCCAAAATGTCTTAATTAGAAGCGTACCATGAGTAATTCTTGAAACAAGAATAAGGAACTATTCAATCTTCAAGTAGATCATATTTTAGGTCTTCTTTTCTCTCTTCCTCTCATATCTCCTCATCTCTCTCTACTCTCTCACTCTTCTTCTCTGGTGGGTGGTCTGTAAAATGTACTTTTAATACAGAAACGTATATAGAGGGGGGCCCAGAGGCAGCCCCCCCCCTCCTCTCTTCTTTTCGTGGCCAAAATCTGAGTGCATGCATGATATAAGAAATTACTAGTTAAAATAACCCTCCTAAAATTAAATGCCTATAATAAAAACCCCTTTAACCCAAGAGCCCTTCCCCCCCCCCCGTTGGCTTCATCTCTTTGACCTATAGCTAGCGACGTGGTAGCAGGCCCCGTTTTAAAGGATGCCCCCCCCTTCCTCCTTGTTTCAGACAAATCATGGATCCCCAGTCATAAAAAATCAAACCTTCCGCGCATCTACACGACTGAAGATAATTGATATCTTGTTAACAGATATGGTCACCAAACGTGTTGTTAATAAAATCTGAAAAAGATGCAATCTGTATAGGAAAATGACGGCTAAAGTGAAATCTTAATAATTTTTAATTAGCCCGAACTACTCGGGTGTATAATTCTAGCAACGTTGGAGTGTAGGAGAAATTGTCTTTGATTGTATGTAAATCAGCATATTAGAACTATGCTAATTTCATGTATTCAAATAGGGGGAGTTAAGGTTGGGGTATTAGCTCACTCGAAGAGAGACGACCCCTTATAGGGGAAATGATTGGACGTTTTTGAAGTCAATTTGACGCAACTCGTATTCCTAAATGCAATTGATTTTTGTAAAAGGTTATTTGATTGGGCTAATACACTGAGATTTGCGACACGATTAAACGTTAACGTGTGGGTAGGCTTTCCCTCACATATTGGTGACGGTCACAACCCGTGACGCAAAATACATAAACGTCAAGCATAAACATTTTCGTACCAAAATAGCAAAACAAACTATAGAACATCAGAGCAAAATTGCATTCCTCTAGAATGGAATAAACTATACTTCTCATTTGTTAACCATTGTTTAACCGTGAGATAATAAACAGAGCTTGACTGATGCCTTGACAGGTAGATCTACTGCGTTATGAAATATGGATTTCAGTCGGAAATTTGTTGTTATAAATATGCTCCAACGCTTATGTAAAAAAAAAATTATGGATTCAAAAGATAAAATAATTGAATTTAATTTTTCGCCCGGGATTTTCGACGTACTCGACACTTTTTCCAATAATCATATTGTTTATAGCTTATGAATTGGAGGGGGGGTGGTGGGTGGGTTACTTCTAAATGTGTACAAGAAACAAGCCCACCTTATAGTTTGGTTCCGCTCGCGTGTAGACCTAACTATTGCGTCTCTGCAGTTTATCTTCAAAGAGAAGATAAACAATCTCAAGCAACTCTTACAATATGATAGAGAGCTAGGAAAATTTACAAAGTGGTTGTAGCTTACCAAATAATTAATTATGTTCATTATTCCACTGAGAAAATTAGTACAATTAATTCAGAAACCCTGTGCGTCACTCTATTTTTCAATAGTTATATGTAAAGAGTTATGCTCATTCTATTGAATTCCCGACCGCAAATGGCATTGGAACGACAATAAATTTCGTGCAACAGCCATGCATCACCCTTTATACGGAGTTTTATTTTAAAAAAAATATTTCCGCTGTGTCTTGCAGGTCGGTAATGTAGTTTTGATACAAGAAACCGTAGACGAACAAATTCTTGTCTTCTCAATTGATGATGAAACTGAATTATGGAGAGTTGCTTAATTTCTCTGGCAATTTTGACTCTAGACAAGTAAGAGCTCAGAGATAATAGGTAAACACTTTAAATCAGATATGATAAAACCTGGCTTGCTGACTAAATTACGACACTAAGATTTTCTTTGTAGGCCTGACACGTCGGATGTTAATACGAAAGACTATTCGAATAGTCCGAATCATCTCGTTGAAATCCCTACAAATAATAGTGCCCAGTATTAATGCGGGAACTACTGATTTTTCGGGAAAATCCGGAAATTCGGGCTAGAGTGCTTATAATTGTTTTTTGTTAATTTGTGAACAATATATAGATATAAGTTTGTCAATTATGACTTTTAGAATTGAGAATAACCAAAGTATTGATACTCTTTAACGATTGTCAACTTTTGCCTTTTCTTTGTGGGGAATAGACATGATCTGTTTACGTAGTACAAGATTTAGGAGAGGAATATTTTGTTGAATGATCTCTAAATTAAACTTTCGTCTATTTAATTAGTCTTTATATCAAGAGGCACCTAAGCCATACCATACTAATTTTTTTATGAGTTAGTTCAGAGCACTAGATACCATCTTTTAACGTCATAGTAAAAGGAGAGGAGAATATAAACTATCTATGAGTGGACAATGAGTATATATCTTATTTGACCAATTTATATCCTTGAAATCTCTATCTTAAATGACGTATGATTTTTAGAAGGTACTTGAGTGTAATGAGCGAAATATCTTCGTAACTCGGAGAGTAAATTTGCTCTTGGAGTTTACAAGAATAATATCTTTTCGACATCAATAAAGTGATCGCTAGTAGACTATGATAGAGGCTCAGGATATCTAAGCAGATGATAGTTGGTTCCGTGTTGTTGTACTAGGTTATTTGCATTTCGACCAAAATTATACGAATCGTTCAGTTCGATGCAGTTTGCATAGACTAGCGAATTTTCAAAGATATTTGCGACAATAAGCGTTTATAATAGACAATGAACCACTCTGGTATAATGTGGCTAGGACCCCGGAGGGTAGGAGTAGTTGCAAAGGAGATCTAGCCGCTAGGACCTCAGTTAGACTGCCTCAGATTCGCAGAAATAAAGTATGATGTCCTAAAGTTATAAAGAAAAAATGTATAAATACAATCGTATTAATAATTAGATTTATGTATTAATCCTTAGTGATACTTTCAATTCTACACCAGTTTCTTTCTCTAAAGATATCCACCTAAATTATAGCCAAAGTAATCAATTGAATGAGCTACACATGCTACAAGATTCAAACGCTGTCATTGAGAAATTATCTCTAGTCATTATTGGAACGTCACAAAGCCGAATAAGAGAACTGGGTTTCTGTTTCCGTACTTCAACGTCATTAAGGAAATACTAAGAGTATGCTCGTGATTTTTCACAATATCATGTATATGCTCAGATTGTGAAGTGAAAAAATAAATCGTAACAAAATATAATAAGTGTAGCCACATAATGCCCGAATTGCATAAGACAAGAAAATATATATTTGAAGTGGGACGCGAGAACTTGCCTGAAGTTCCTCAATATGTTGGTCGCAAGGCTGTTAATTAGTCCTATAATCAAAGTACTTGTTTGACAATAATCTAGAAAAAGTCTTAGCAAAAACTTGACTTCCATGCAAAATAACAAAGTAATGTAAGATACGACTGAAAAAATTTCTGTTAGTTATAACACAGCAACAAGTCTAATTTCACCAAGAGAAGACTTGTTTAATAAGGCAAAGTCTCAATTATGCCACACATAACAACATGACTTCTATAATTCTATCATATTCCATCCTTTTTCAGCCATGAGACTGAGAAACAAAGTACTGAATTAAGTAAGAAATAAAAGTTACTAGTAAAGTGTCTATCTGCGCATGTTCACACTTGGGTCACAAGTGTGACCTACACTGAAATGTGTTCTTACAGCTACAAAGAGTTTGCAAGTAAGGTAAATTAATACTTGTTTATTGCTAATAGTCTACTGATGAAACCACTGCCAGAATGATCTATACATGTGACTGAAGTCGATTCAGTACTCAATTTCTTTCGTACACAAGATCGTCATTTCAATGTATTACTTAAGACGTTTTTTTAGATTTGTCAAAACTCCTGATATACGAACAAGCGTGTAAAAGCGGCTTATTTGCGTTTTCACTCATTACCAAAGCACACCTTACAGACTACAGAAATATAGAGAATATTGGAGTTTTAAAATATATATTCATTTTCTTATTGATTACATAATTTTGAGAATAATAAAATGAATTACAATGTCTTATACGTGGTCAATAAAAAGAGTGTGTGACATATCCTCACTAAAAAAAATTTCAAGAATCTGCACGACGGGGACAAAAAGGAAGCACGTAACCTCTTACACAAACATTCACAATGCTTACAAAAAACTGAAATTTTTCACCATAAAATGATACAACCGTTAGGTAAAACATTTTTTTAATTGTGTTTGAAAAAGGCTTTGCCATAGTGTTTTCGATTATGGAATTTTAGGAAAACAAAGATGATACAGAATATGATCGAAAATAATCTGCACCATGGACATAAATTTACAAAGAGCGCTGGTATTTACGTCATAGTAGTACATTTTACGCATCTGACATACTCCAGTATATAACTTGCTTAATTTAGTATAGGAAAATTGTATTATTACCATTTATTAGAAGTTAAAACTAATAAATTGAGCAAATTAGTAAATATATTAAGGTCCTTGTACTACTTTTGAATATGCTAAGAGAACCCTAAAACAAATATATTTATCCCGAGCATCAGGAAATGATAGGCAATCTTTCCCTTTAACGTTATCCATATACTCAATCAAAGATTGTTCTAAATTTATATGTAACAAACTATTCAATAAAAAATACATTTTCTTGAAACTGTTCTTTATAAAATATGATACAAATTTCTGGAGAAAATAAATGGAAACTATGTCACAAAATGAACTAGATTAAGAGAAATCAATATAACACAGAGTTCCATTGCCCTTTGGATGCAACATTTTGAAACAGATCATAGATTATTTCTTCATTAACTTAGTCTAACTATTTGAAATGTTATATCAACAAGATTAAAAAAATGGTTGAAGTGAAAAATGCTTACTAATATTCCACTAAAATAAATAAAATTATCAATTGAAAGACCAAAGAAATGTGTATAATTTGCACCCTTTTTTAGAGGGACTTGTTTGAGATCATACAATTTAGTGTCCTTTGGTCGTAAACATATAAAAAAAAAGTATAAGTAGAAGGTAGATACATCAGGAAATCACACATGTTCAATAAAAAACAAGATTTCTAAAAAGAATCCATACGATTTTATTTAAATTTAGAATTTTTAACTTTTAGAAAAATATACTATCTACTAAGTATAAATACACACTATGTGGTTATTTATGGAATTCACTATTGTAGAATGCATATACATTAGCATCTCGCTATGCCCAGGGGTGGGACATACAACGCGTGATTCTCTTACACAAACAAGGTGAGAGAGAAAACACTGTAGTATCGCTCACCAGCTTCGGCTAGCGAAGTGATAAACATGTAACCCACAGAGGCGAGAGAATTACCAGCATAAGAATGTTGTTGCCGCTAATGAGAACTAATTGGTTTTGTGTTTGTATAATGAACTTGATATCTACAATGTATGCATATGGTGTAAAAGAGGCCAAGGTTTAAAGGTTTTGATAAAACCATCTCAGACCAACTCACATCACCATATATCCTTTTTAGGAAAATTGTACCTGGTTGTAACTAAAATTACATGCTTTCTGCAGGTGAATGTACATGTAGACAGTATATATCATTCCAATGCTGCTACCGAAGTGCTTTCAAAATCTGACATTTTTGATATAGCAAGCACTAAACTAGCTTGAGAACTCAGTGACAAAATTATTTATATAATTTCTCCTATTAAACAAAATACATGTATATCATTGCGATAAATCTCAAATATTGCCAATAATTAATTGGCACAATTCACTTGCACAATTGTTTTCAGAGAGAGATAAAGAAAGTAAATGTCTCTTATCAGCTCCAAATGTCATACGCATTGGTACTTCCATGTCCTCAGTGTGTTTGGCCGTTGACCTTTTTGATCCCCAAATGAATAGGGAACATTTCTGTCCTTTTCATAAGTAGTCCATATGTTTTATATGTGACTCTAGGGATGGAAAAGGAAAACACTTAGAAGCCCTGGAAACATTATACTGCTACTTCATTGTCAGGTGATTGGACTTTGAACCTTTGAACCCAAAATCAATTGAAACATCTCGCCCTAATGTCCATCATTTATGATATGGTGACTCTAGGTGAAAGGATAACTACTTAGAGCCGGAAAACAATTTTGCCTAACATGTCAATGTCTCTGTTGTGGCTTGACCTTGGACCCGAAAATCAATAGGGAACGATCTTCGTCACATAAGTAGTCTATATGTAATGTATATGGTCAGATCATCTGACGTGAAAGAAATACATGAGAGCCCGGGAAAACCATTCCGGCACTTTCATTGTTCCAGTTATGCTGAATCTTTGACCTTTTGACCGCCAACTAACATAGGAACAGTCTTCGTCCCATAAGTAGTCCCATATGTATGATATGGTTGATCACTATGTTGGATAGGATAACTTTAGCAGCCGAGCGAACACATTATTGCTTATCTCTCATCAAAAATTGGGTTTTCCCCAGTGTGCTTGACCTTTTGACCCCAAAATCGGATAGGGAAATTTTCGTCCCCATGGGTAGTCATATGTGCTATATATGGTTACTCTAGGTGAAAAGATAAACTTTAGAGCCCGGAAAGCCTTGCGTTGAGCTACAGTACGGACGGACGGACAGACAAACCCGAATTCCAGTATACCCCTCCAATTGTTGCGGGGGGTAATAATCATAAGTATGTACAGAAAAATATTTCAAATTTCATATTTCAAAAGTAATTCGTTGTATAAACAGCAGATGAGAGAATAACACATCAAAACTTGCGTGTATGTAATCAACATCGACTATGGCAGATAACTTAGAATGAGTTCATCTTTGGGTCACTGAGCAAATGATACTTCAAAAGCGGTTGGATAGCCACATCAACAACATTGTTGAGACGGCAATGTACAAATGGTCTGGTGAAATTCGAATAATATTTGTACGGGATTCTCCCGTAAACTACTACAGGGCCTTAGAGTGACAAAGAAGTATGTTCTTTATTGGTAGTACTTAAATGTCACTTTTTTACAAAAACAGATTGTAGGTAATAATATTCCATCAAACGGTGGTTTTTGTTTGAAATTGCCGAGATGTCAATAAAAGAATGGGTAATTTTCAATCACACAAAAATTAATCAATAACAAGTGAGCTAAAAATAGATTGGGATTTCCTGGATCACGGGGGGCATCACCATGAGAATACTTTCATCACCATGAAGCTAGGCTGGCCAGTACTGAGTCTGTCAAACTTATGTACTAGAGATCACCGATCTGTTAAATGTGTCCCATGAATTAAACATTTTTCAATGGTTTCTCATAGATCAGCATGAAACTGGTACCTCTGTTGACTCTTTTGTTTCTTCATCTTTGTTTAGAGAGACAAATCAAGTGGAAGAGGCCCAGTTGTTAAGAATCAGCCGTGCAAAGTGATTTTTTTTTGTTTTGCTATTATGAATTGTAAATCAAAAGTCATTGAATTTACACAATGAACTTGCCTTATAATATTGACAAGCTTTTGGCTGAAATTAGACTTGTTGCTGGTTTGATAACAAGAAAATTTCAGGAGACCTACATTAAACATTTAAAAAAATTACTTGAGAAAAAGTGGGGGGGGGGGCAAAAACATACTTTTGCCCCCCCCCCACTTTTGAAAGGGGAGGGTCACTTGCGCCCCCCCCCCGCTCCTACGCCCATGTCTATTAGTGGATAAGCCTATGGTGCTTCTATATGGAATTCGCGCACAAGGCACATATTGTCTATGAACCATGTTTAAATTGTGTAAAACATTCCTTTCAATTAAACTCTTTCGTATTTCAACTTTGATGGTAATATTACGAGGGTTTGAAATCAATGAAGGTATATCTGGTAATTTATATGCTGCTTATACTAATGTTTCTTCTTGGCTAGAGCTTTAACGCGAAGGGGTCATCAATGAGCGAGGAAACGAGAGTTCCCAGAGGAAACTCACATGTCCAAGTGGGCGACCACTTTGTCCTATCACAAACAACCACTGGCTATCTAGAGTATCGAACTCGGGTTGCAGCCGTACGAGTGAGAAGTGAGTGCGTTATTTACTTTGCTACCCGGACACTTTTCTTTTACTTGTGTCGTGGATATTACCAGCATCAATCACTGTTTTCTAGCATTGACCATCCTAATTGCTGGTTTCTCAATGTATGCCAAATAACTTATCAAATGTTTAAACTGCGGATTGTACCTTCTTCGCTCAAGTGGTCCGATCGCAATTCTCTAATTCTACCTATATTAGTTCGAGTTTCTAGGCCTGTTTGACTTCCTCGAATGCAATCCAATTCAAATTGCGCCATTCATATACTGATTAGCATGAACCTAAACCAAGTAGATCTTAAAGTAGAAAGGACGTTTTTATTGCGATTGTACGAAACCGGATAGTTTAAAAGTGATTATAAGTCGCACAAGTATGTACACCTTAAAGTAAACGGCAACTGTCTCACTCTCGTTTATACGCGGTCAGGCGATATCGTCGTGTCCGTTGTGTGGCAATTCAGTTGCGACTAAATCAGCCAAGGGGTGCTTATGAGTCAAGCCGATGATACCTTGGCTCGCGAAGATGGAATTAGTACAAGATTTTGTTATAGTAACATTATTTTTATATAAATTTTCTTATCTATGTTTTATGCCGGGGTTTTGTGGTATAGATACTTACCAAGCTGCGAAATTTACTGAAGAAGATGAAACGTTTCAGGTTAAAGATGACAAGGAAACAGGCCAGGTTTGCAAAACTTACATTTTAAAGTAAAATAAGAACATGAAATCATTTCAATAATTTGTTACAAACGAAAGAAAATAAAATTTGCCAGTCTCAGAATATAGATTGTTCTTACATGCTGCACTAGAAATAAAATACTATTCAGTTAAGTAATTATTTTATAAAACCAGTGGCCTATTGAAGAGATCGCACACCGCCACACTGCCTGTAATTCACTAATTAAACCTGATCCTTAGTCTTTTACCTTTTTACTCTTCTATTTTCATCTTTCTTTTCTATATACCCCACTGTCCTGTCTTCTTTCGGATTTCCATTTGATGGTAAAAAATATTCCAAACCAATTCTTACAACTTACCATTTGAAACATTGCATTCTTTTAATATTTCAAGACATTTCTCATATTGTAACCACATTAATTGAATTCTCCTAGGGTGGAACCAATAAGTGAACAGACAAGTGACATTAATCTAAACAATCTATACCATAACTAAAAAATGTGGCACATTCCATAAAATTTATGTAATGGCTGGATCTTGGGTCTGGAGATTTTTTTTTTTTTTTTTTCATAAAGTCTGTTCTCTTTTCTTTTCTAAAGTAAAATATATTCAACAACCAAAAATTCCAACAGTGCATTCCGGTCTATATCTGAAAAGACCCACTAAAATAAAAAAAAAGATTTGTTTCTGGTAAAAAAAATTAAATACTTACAGCTGAATTTTAATTGTCAATGGGTCAACTATGATTAATGTTGGAGGTTTTACAAGTGTGGATTTTCTACACTTTATATCACTTTTGTTGGTTTCAACGGAACACTAAGGATTTTTTTTTTTTTTATTGAATCACACTCATACTACTTACCGAACTAGTGTACGCCCGACTTAACAGTTTATTGGTATGAAAGCTTAAATCGGCGCGTCAAATTACGAAAGGAGCGAAAAAAAAAAAGTAATCCGTGGCCCACAACTTAACAAATCGGTTGGCCTCTTGGATAGTAACCGTCGTGGGCAACAAATTAGTAAGTCGTAGGCACGAATTAACATATACAACCACGTGGCCTACGCATTTAGTACAGTCGTGGCCACGAATTAATAAACCCAGTGGCCACGGATTAGTAAGAGTCGTGGCCAGACGCCCAATTAAAACCAACCTGTGGGCCACCAGCATTCGACGGACTTAGTAAGTCGTCCCGGTCCACCGAAAATTAATAAATCCGGGCCTACGGCATTCATACTGTCTCCGTGGTCCTGTACGAATTAATAAACCGTGGCCCACGATTTAACACAGTCGTAGGCCCACGAATTGAACAAATGCGGCGCCCACGATTAACCGAGTCGTGGCCGTACAAGAATTAGTAAGTGTATCTTCTCGTGGCCAAACGGATTCAGTAAGTTCGTGGCCAACGAATTACAAACGCCGGTCGGCCACGGATTAGTAAGTCGTGGCACGAAATTAAATAAACCCGTGGCCACGGATTAGTAAAGGTCGTGGCCACGAAATTTAATAAACGCTGGCCACGATTAACAAAGTCCGGTGGGCCAACGAATTAACAAACAAATCGTGGTCCACGATTTAAACAAACAAGTTCGTGGCCACTGTTGAGAATTAACGTTAAGTCGTGGCCAACGGATTATGTAAGTCGTGGCCCCACGAATAACAAACCGTGGCCACTGGATTAGTGAAGTCGTGGCTGCACGATTATAATAAACCGTGGGCCCTGGACTTAGTAAGTCGTGGCCAAAACGAATTAACAAACCCGTGGCCACGGATTATGTAAGTCCACATCGTGGCCACGAAAATTATAAACCCGTGGCCACCGGATTAGTAAGTTCGTTTCGGCCAACGAAACTTAATAAAAACCGTTGGTTGGCAACGATTTAACTAAGGTTTCTGGGCCACGAATTAAAGACACAATTTCGTGGCCACGAATTTTAATATAACAAGTTCGTGGCCACGAATTAGTAAGTCGTGGCCACGGAGTAGGTAAAGCGTGCCACGAATTAACAACCGTGGCCACGGATAGTAATCGTGGCCACGAATTAATTAAACCGTGGCCACGGATTCAGTAAGTCGTGGCCACGAATTAATGAAACCCCCCGTGGCCACAGAATTTGAACAAGGCTGGCGGCTCACGAAATTAAACGTCGAATCGCTGGGTCCACGATTTTAAACGGCGAAGTCCGTTTCGTGGCCACTGATTAGGTAAGCGGGTGGCCACGGGATTAGTTAAGTTGTATGTATTAGGGCCTAGGACAAATTAACAAAACCGTGGCGCCGGATTAAGTAAAGTCGTTGCCAACGCCCCATTAAATAAACCGTGCAATGGGTATTAGTAAGTCGTGGCCAACGAATTAGTAAAGTCCGTGGGCCAACGAATTTAAAAAAACCGTGGCCCACGAATTATTTTCAATTTAAAAGATCTAAGGCAAGATAACTCTAATTTGCGCTTAAAAAAAACAACTCTTTTGTAGTGCAGTGTATATGAGGATCCTTAAAAAACAACAAACCACCATAATAAAAGAAGTACTGCAAATCTTCACAATATTGTAGCAATGTAAAGAATTACCTTATACACAGCATTTGATAACGGCATGTTGTTTCTTTTTAATTATTTTTCTTAAATCTGGGGGAGGGGGGGTCGAAATTTTGATTTCAGTAATAGAGATCATCTCTCTCACTTCATCTCCTCTCTATCGCCCCACTCCGTGCTCGACCCTTCTCTCCTCGCTCCCTCCGTTGTTTCCCTCAAACTCTGTCTCTCTCTCCTCTCGCTCTCTGTCTCATCTCTCTTCCTCTTCCTCTCTCTCTTCCTCCATCTCTCTACCCTGCCTCGCCGGGTCCCGTGTCTGGATCAGCGTCCATTCTTCGTCGAACTCTCAGTCGTGAGGATCGCAATATGCAGAATGCTCTGTTGCTATACGCTACTCTCCTCATCACAAACATTTTTGTTCTTGTTTTCTAGTTCACACAACGGAGGTGGAACCGGGGTGCAACAACAACCCCC
>CAJDSM010045905.1:0-22183 GCA_903981925.1 Ostrea lurida
CGCTCAGCAACTGACAAGGGGAATAACTGTTCACGCACAGTCGCGTGCTTACTGGAGACGGCATACCTAGAAACTACTCAAACATTTCTCAAGAGTGACCGTAAAGCAATATACCACCAATCACAGCATTTTCGGCAATCTTCTTTGTTATTAACCTTCGTGTATGCCCAAACATATGAATTACTTTAACTCTCTGTTTGAGGTTTTTCCATATAAAATGGCGAAGTCAAAGTATGATAACGTAATCATAGTCCCAAAAAACACATACAAATCGAGTGTAGGCAACACGGACCTTCGACGAAAGCGAAGGCAGGTATCACGGTGCCATGGGAGGACGTACAGCATCCTCTGCTGACCGGTCACACCGCCGTGAGCCTGTAGTCGAAACAAGTAAACGGGTTACCTGTCGTCAAATCTAGTATGAACATATGACAGTCTACACAAATGCGTATGACAAAAAATCAGAGTCAACATATGACTTAGTGATACTTTGTAATCGCAATACAATGGTCATCTATAGCTATCCCGTAGAATTTGCGAAATTTATTTGACTTTGAAACGAGATTCGTTATGTAACCCTGCATCAATATCTTTTTGGTTAGTAGTTGCCTCGCTTATAAAAAATCATCATACGCATGGCAAATGCCTTGTCGTATCGGAATCAACATGAGATGACATACACTACCATAAGCGGTGATAGTGGTACATTACTACACAAAAAAAGAAAGTTACAATGCAAAGTTCAAAAGTAATCACGGTTTAATCATCATAAGTGGTGTAGTTGTCAGTCTGCCATTAGAGTCAAATGTTAAGTAAAATATCCAAATATGAAGCACCATTCTGCCAGATTCATGTGTGTCCTTTATTTCAAGGCTCGTCAGGATATATCAAATGGGACATTAATTGTTTGATAAATTATATGTTAATTTGATAAGAGCATTCGTCTATACTACCTATAAGCTAAGTTGTGAGCGACACGGCAAGTTTTTTGTTTTTATCCCGTAACAAGTTTTCTGAACAAAGTCTGCTTTTCATATGAATATCAAAAATAAGTCTGCCAATAAGGGGCACAATTAGTACCCTATAGAATCACCAACAGATTGTTGGAAAGACATGGTCTCCAAAGTACTATCAATAAAAATTATCTATAACTAAAACCCAAGCATTGCCTCTAACTATCTTCTTCAGAGTACCTTGTGTGGGCAATCAGACGTCGGTTCTAACAAAATATGTATCTTGTTTCCCAATGACCAGAACACTTGTATTTTCGGGTTGCCGTTTTGTTCAAAAAGCAATTATCAATTATCTTATCTGAAAAAGCCTAGATTTTAATTCATACCGATTGCTCGGCCGTTTTAAACACCGATTTTGACTACTGATATCTCAATTTACCTGATCAAAACAACGGGAAAATTAGAGGAGTTTTTTTTTTTTTCAAAAGGAGTGTCAAGTTTTCTTTATACGCTCTCAGAGAAGGAACAGTAACTGTTAATGATATCTAAGGAAAATTCTATATTTCTTTTGATTTCGTAAGCAATCTTAGATTTTGTTAAGACGTTATCCAATTCTTTCTTCTGTTGGTACAATTAAAATTGGAGAACCTCTTAATTTGAAAAAAGGAATTGTGTTTTTACAAGGTTACTAGAATTTTTTTAGAAAATTCATGAATGGGTTAGCCAGGTATGAATTTGATTTCTTGTTATTTGAACACAGGGCTTTCGATACTCAGCTATTGAAGAGAACTTGAATGGTAGTTATCTATTAACATTCATATTTAAAATATCTATACAAACCAAGTTTAGAAGAACTTTCATGACAGGAACTTGATACTGTCGGTAGAACCTATGAACATGAAATATACTTGTTAAACACTCCGCCATTTAATATATTCAGCCTATAAACGAAATATTCTTGTAAAATGCATAGCTTATAAACAAATGATTTCCTTGCTAAATGTTCTTCTATATAGCTAACTTTCCTACCATTAAAATTTATTGGATCCAGATAAATACATGCACCATTATCAACATACGAAAAGCTCATGCAAGTTTCAAGTTTTCATCACTAAAGTTATTCGAATTGAAACTATCAAAATAGGAAGGTCATAGGGTTTTAAAGATTTTCCATGATATGTTAAAATATTTACATGACCAGGCAATAGTCTATCCAATTTGTAATTTGCAAATCGCATGAATCTTAGTCTGCTGCTTTCCTGCGTAATGTTGGGGTTCACTGATTTGAATAATGATGAAATACATCATACAAAAAGGCGAAGTTAACATTGTGTCAAACGTAATCATAATCCAAAAAACATATACAAAATCGAGTGTAGGGCAACACGGACCTCCGACAAAAGCGAAGGTAGGATCAGGTGCCATGGAGGAGTAAGCATCCTCTGCTGACCGGTCACACCCGCCGTGAGCCCTTAGTCGAAATAAAGTAAACGGGATTACCCGTAGTCAAATGTTATTAAGCAAAAATGTGAACTATAATTTAGAATTTTGCATGTTTAAATATTTCAACTACGAAATCACTGTGTCGTATTCGATTCCAAAATTTATCACTTATGTGCATCTCTAGAAAAAACGTTCTAAAAGTAATGAAGTGTATAACAAATCGGTTATATGCTCTGTTCTCAAAAACCTGTGTTGACTAATCTTTAGAGGGATCCGTCCTCAGGTCAAGCAAAACATATGTTGTCCTCGAACAGAGTCAATAACTATACAATATGATGTTTCGATACTTTAATCTACTATAGATTTGATAAAAACAGATAGACTACGGGTAATCCCGTTTACTTTATTTCGACTTACAGTCGCAGCGAGCTGTGACCGGTCAGCAGAGGATGTTTACTCCTCATTGGCACCTGATCCTACTCGCTTTTTGTCGGAGGTCAGTGTTGCCCTACACTCGATTTTGTATGTTTTTTGGTGGGGTTTTTTTTTTTTTTTTTTTTTGTTTGTTTTTTTTTTTTTTTTTTTTTTTTGTTTTGTTTTTTTTTTATTCGGTTCGGTTCGCACGATTTTAACTTCGCCTTTTTGTATATAATAAAAAGCGAAAAGCTAATAAACAGCGATCAATTCGCAAGAGAAGAATACACGAGTTCAACAAACTCGGACTCCTGGAAGTAGTATCTAGTATCTAGTAGGATTAAGCGTGACCTAATTCAAAAGATAAACTATATTATCTCATTCCGGTGGTGCATATCGTTAGTTTGATCTACCAAAGTACTATCAAAATTCCGTCTGATGTAGCACTTCCGGTCCGGACTACTTTTGGGATCATTCCCGCTTTTTTTTTAAATTATTTCTACAATATTTAATGAATTGGAAGCATAAGCAATAAATTGTTTATAGTGTTTATCAGGCAAAATTACACTTATTTGACTACAGATTTTCCGTTTACCTGATCACTATGGGTTAATGGCAGGTGGACCGTTTAACAGGGATGCTTACTCCTCCTATGCACCTGATCCCACCTCTGGTGTGTCCAGGGGTCCGTGTTTGCCCAACTCTTGTTTTTTGTATTCAATTAGGGACTTACGCAGATTGATCACTGTTCGTTATTCTTTACACAAGTCCACTATCCTTGTTTGTTAATGTGATTTCAAAAACTATTTGAAGTATACGCCAATGGTGTTACGTCAACAGAATAAGTATTCGGAAGGGTTTTAAAAGAAATACAATTTTTAAAATAAATATTAGATAAATTGCTAGGTTTAACGATTTAAATGCCGTTTAAAATTAATTTCATTTATAGGTATACATAGAAATGTGTGAAACTATACCTAGTATCTGTTGCATTTTCTCGCGTAGGAACACTATCAAACACAACTGTCTACGATGACACGATTTCTATCAATTGTTCATGGTATTGGGGATCACCTCAAAATTATGGTGAACGATAGAGTTAATGAGATAAATAGAATATATATTATTGCGTGATTTGATATTTGCTCTATGAAACTCGCACATAAACACACCATTTCAACGATTTTGATAGAGCAAATATCAATCACGCATTATAGATATTTATTTAACTTTGCTCTAAATTTGAACTTATGACGGGTGATTTCAAGTTTCATAATTAAACTTGATTCCAGCATTTACAAAAATTCTTACAAACAAGAGTGTATTGCTGGATCAAGCACATATTTCCTCAAGCCCCTGTCTTATAAATATTCAGCTTGTACCACGCAGACAATTACTATGTGGTCACAATCAAGATATGAGAAGTATTGTTCCGATGTGAAACCAATACATATTTAATTATTATCATAATTGTGAATTTAAGGTGTATTTTTATGCCAAATTATAATGTACATGTATTTTGCTACGGAATTAAGTGAAGGGTTTCTTCACGTGATTACGTAAATGATTTTCTTTCATTGATGTAGTTAACTTGTGTTAACGTTCTTACCATTTCAGTGGCTTAATCTCCCTGGTGATCATCAAAATTGGCAAAAGTAGAAAATGAAACAGCGCCAATAACAAGAACAGACAACCCTAAAATGTAAAATTTAAATTCATCAATACAAATAAAAATTATTTATATTGTGACGATGTCACCATACTTTGCAGCACTAGAACTGTATACATTATCAAAACTGTTTGCAGGTGTAGATTTTCTTTTATAATCGTGTCACCCTTTACCCGTATCAAGAGCCTTTAATTCAGTTTTAAGTTCAAACATCCGCGATTTTCACTTTTCTGTCTGACATTGGACAAAATGATCGCTACGTATGACTTACAGGCAGCACCTAGAAGCAAAATATTAACGGAATTCTTTCCGTCTGCAATACTACAGACAATATTTTTATTTTTAAGGTTATTGAGTCAAATCCTGGAATGGGAAGAGTGCAAATCTAAAAACTTCAATAGATGCTGAGCCTTGTATATTATCTTTTTTGCAGTTGAAATAAATATATCGTTTAAAATAGAAAATTGTATTATCTTGAGCATTCATTAAAAACGCATTGAATACTGCACGTATTACTATAACCAGGGCAATATAAATCACTTTTAAGGAAACAAGAGAAGATGGACATGAATAGGCCACATTTTAAGACATGAAAGGGATAACAACTGTAATATAGCACTCGAATTTTCTCCAGATCGGAATAGCTAGAGGCCGACCAAAAACAACATGGAGAAGACCAACAAAGAAAGAAAGAAACCAATAAGGATGGACAAGTTGGAACATAGCCAGAACAGCAGCACAGGATAGAAAAGAATGGGCAATCAGCGTGGAGGCCCTATGCGACTTCTGGAGCGGGGAGATTTAAGATAATGTCGTTACAACATCCCATAAGTGACGTATTTCAGGAATAACCAAACAAAATCATACATCATACTTTTCGAATAAAGAGACGTTCGCTCTTGTACCACATCTGACTGATGACTTTTCTGACGATTCCATCGTTTAAATAAGAGCTACTTTCCGTATTGATAGCGTCTGACAGGTACCCGTGATTCAAGAGAAGTCTCCCTGCGTGATTAATGCGGTGTCCTAATACCGACCCATCTGTAGTCTTTCTCCTGTTGTCTTTTGTATCGGTCTCATGAAGACTGCTTGTTATTCGTAGAGCCTGCTGCGTGCACATTCTTTGGAAAACACATAAACTTTGCATTATATTTGTCATTGTTATCTTTATAAATTGTAATGGTAAATATGACCTCTTAAACACTAGCTTCATCTATAAATAGAGAACACCTTGATAAATAGAGTACTTTTATTGAATCTAGTACGTTTACTGAATCTCTAAAGAAATGGCAAACAACGTAAATATAAGAAACATATTTATTTTCTATCGCGCTTTCTGTTAAGCATGCTGGTATGAAGTGTTGCATATATTATGTGACAAGTGTTGCAGTTGATGTAAAAGAAAGAGCTTGCTTAGTTAAAGAAAATGATGCGATATACGTACGTTTTCATCCTCAAAATCTTTTCTTTTTGTAGTTGATTCGTTTTCCAGTTATCAGCGGTCTCTTGTAGAATGAAACATCCAATCAAAAGGTGAGGGATTCGAATCTATATGGATGCATACAAGAAAAACAATTCAGTACCGCTTTATTTGTACCAAGAGTTAAAACTCATATAGCATATAACAAGGTAAGAAAATCAGACCAATAGCTAGTGCATCTGTATCATATTAGAAAAGATCATTTCGTATACATGTAAATATTAACTTTAAGGCTGCCTGTATTTATGGGATGATATCTACACTGTACCTGTCATACAATCTTAAAAGCGAACAATATTTTCTTATATTCGAAAATAGTTTTATGCCCATCCTTTGACATTACGACTGCAAAATGAAGAACAGTCGTTTGTGTATCAACTGCTACCAGCATACCAATTTTTTGTATATATAGCATAATGTTTTGAAAATGATGAGCAGATTGATATATGTAGAGGAAAGATTGCTCAAAGGGACCGTAGCAATATATTTCAAGCCAATGACATTTCAAATACACTGAACTTGCTTTTTATAAATGAAGAAAATTATGCTTACACAGCCTGTTTCTATAAGTTGCTTAGCGCCACCATAATATCCCTTTCTTAGAAGTTCAAAGAACATCATTCCGAAAAGGTAAGAAATTTCCACATCCGGTCTTCCCACTGGAATAAAGAATACGTTTTCAGTACTTCTTTTCATTTAGTATGTTCGAAGCTGATACTGTAAGCAGTAACTGTGACTATCTTACAATCAATCTTAATATATACATGTATGTGATATTATTATATGATAATATTTTTTATTAATTATATAGAAAGCTATAGTTTCCTTCTAATAATCAAAATCATCATTATCGAGTGCATGTATCACGTTTATGATCTGCAGCCTTGATAATCGTCGGTAAATTTCTCAATTTATATCTTTCCAGTGCAAATAATTCTTGTAGTCCTTGTTTGACGTTCCCTGTAATTCGTTGTTTGTTTGTTTGTTTGTTTAGTTTTGTTTTTATATTTAATATACTATTTTTATTTCTTTCCTTTTTTCGTTTGTATTCTGGTTTCTTTTTTGAATGGGGGTTGTATTTTTGATTTTGTATTTGTTTGTTTGTTTTTCTTTGGGGAGGGGTGTTTTGGGGGTGGGGGTTATTCTTTTGTTTTTTGGTGTTTTTTTTCCCCCTTTTTTTTTTGCTTTTGCTTTTAATTTTGATACTTTGGCTTTTTTGGGGTTTTTTTTTTTTTGTTGTTGTTGATTTATATATGTTGTTGCTTTTGTTGTTAGAATTAACATAGCATCACGCAATAAGATGTTCGGAAATAGTTCTAGTGATTAGAATATATAAAAACACCATGGAGATAAAAAAAATAGTTCACAAAAAGATACATGTTTTCAAATCCAATTTGTCAGCATCCTTTTGAAAATCTAAATAGATGTAATAAACGTTTTATCTGTTTTAAGTAATTCATAAAATTCACTGAAAATGAAGGAAAGTATTATCCAATCAAAATGAATCACACGTGCATGCACGTGGAAATTCGAAATTTTGATGATGCAGATCAGTTGAGGGTCTCAAAATCTACTACCCATATAAGTATCACACGATTTCAATGAAGAATGTACAAGTTAGCCTTATTACGAAATTAGTGTACCAAAATTCCAATACACGTGCATGCATATGTATGCATTTTCAGGCAAAATAATTATCGTTCCAAACACCTACAAATGATATACTATCATACCAAAAGGTTTCATATCGATTCCATGTAGAGGTTTTGAGAACACTTTTGGACAAAAAAGTGCTGAAGAAGAAGAAGAAGATGATGATGATGATGATGCATGATGATGATGATGATGAATAAGATAAAGATGAAGAAGACGAAAAGACGAAAAAGAAAAAGTTGAAAAGAAGAAGAAAAATAAATACAATATGTTCCCAAACTTTGTTTGGGGAACATAATATGTATTGAATTTTGAAAGATATAATTTTCTCATTAGAACCTAAACTTTACATTATCCTTCTTAAATGACTACTTTTAAACAAACCATGGAATTTGTACTACATGCATCAATGAAGATAATTGAATTGGTAATAAGCATGGTTATTGAAATAAAAGTGAACACTATCCAATATATATATATATATATTATATATATATATATTTATATAGTTAAAAAAGAAAAAAAGAACACGAAAACATTTAGTAAAGCTTTAGCTTTGGTTTATGTGGTAACCGCCATGGTGTAAACGAGTATTACCAGTCGTTGAACCCAAGTAAACCCTCTCTCGATCCGTGTGCGTGGGTTCCACAACAAACATCATTAACTCACCAGAATACCGTAAATTCCCTCTAAGTGGAACATTTAGAATATTTGTGGGAAATAAACAATTTAGTATATTTCCCTTCTAACAAACTTTCAGGAGGAAACAATATCCAAAGGCGCTGAAAAAAGAGAAACTTTTATTCATCTCTTTTAAAACTCTAAATAAAACAGTTAATTTCATGGACATGACTGCTGTATCATTTTACTTTTTACGGTCCAATTTGAGTTGACGTTATCTCTATGTATTAACGTTGTCTTACTTTGAGTCAGCATATTGATTTGCCCGTTACATTGTATTGCCGTCAATTTTGTATTATGACCGTCACTATATATACTTTACAATCAACGCTCCGCATAATTATGAACGTTGAGTAACTAAGCAACATAATGGTAAAGCTTCTGAGGAATCTTGAAATCGAAAAGGCTAAAGCTTTTACTAATGTTTTCGTGTTTCTTTTTTTCCTTGTTTTAACTTAACTTTCCGCCACTCGTGAAGATTAAATTATGATGTCATTTCAATATATATATATATTTATTTATATATGTATATATATATATATATATATAATATATATAATATATATTATATATTATTATATATATATATTATATATATATATATGTAAGCGTTTGGAATCATATCCACATTTCGGTTTGAGCGAATCTGAAGACATAACTTTGTCGGAAATGGCGCATCTGGTGCAATAAAAATTGGTACCGTATAATTTTTTATATTATGACCCGTTGTCGAGGCCTTCTGCTGGTGACTGTTAGCCCGAGGGTCTCTACAGCCCAGTTGCTATGTACTTAATGTTACTTAGCTTGAAATACGGATATGTATTTTAATTGCAGTGGTAAAATTAGAAATTCAATTCAAAATTAAAGGGGATTTTAATCTTCCCTCAGGCATAGACTCTGATCCTTCGAAGTTTTTTGCCCCCAAATCTTTTTGGCACTCATTGATCACGTTTATTAAGTTTTACTTCATTGTTTCGATTTCCAACATTTCGGTTTGAGCATTTCACTGAAGAGACATAATTTGTCGAACATTGCGCATTCTGGTGCATAAAAAATTGGTAACCGTATTTATTAATAATATGCTCCAAGAACAAGAATGCTTAGCTCTTTTTTATCTACCTTTTGTCTCTTTTTCCACTTTGGTAGCGAACATAAGGCCGATTTGGCACTTTTAATTCCGAATCTTTCCAAACAATCCCTTCCTCCAAATAATCGTCAGTCCATTTTCTGAAATATAACCATCATTGGTAAACAAAACGATTTCCATCAACATCTTCAATGTTGATCTGAATAAAAAGAAATAATTTTCCATGGGAAAAAAAGATTTTGCCTCACTCTTCCAAAATAAGCTTGATTGATTGGTGGGCTTAAAACCTTGTTCTAAAAACTGTTTTGGGTAATTTTTCCAAGCTTTCACTGGGATTTTCAGTAGATCATCGAAGTGCGTATGGGTAATATGACCTCTTCTCCCTGTCAGCAAATACAACAAAAACTAATATATCACTATATATTTAAAAAAAATATTACCCAATATACATAACCTCACACATTGTTTCTTACAATATATCGTTCTCCTCCACCCTTAACGGTGGGCACATATACTGAAAATATAAAAGAGCATGCAATTATTGTTAGTCCCTCTTTGCACAATAGCGTATACAACGATATTTTTTGCACCTTCAAATTGCGATGTGTAATTATTTTGTCTTATATATGTGACACCCCATAACAATGTCGCTTTTTTTAATAGACTAAGCAATAATAAAGATTTTTCTTCATATTTGACTTGATAGCCGATTTCTTATCTTTATGATACTCCCACAACCAATGAAATGCCCAATGGTCATACACCGTGAAGAATACTCAATCAATACACGCGTGAAATACCCAATCAATGCACCAGTGAAATAACCGCAATCAATACACACGAGAATCACCAATCAAATACACCCGTGAAATACTCAGTCAATACACCAGTGAAATACCTCAATCATATAACCGTGAAAATGCCGCAATCAATACACCGTGAAATACCCAATATCAATACACCGTGAAATACTCCAATCAATACACCGTGAATTACTCAATCAATACGACCATGAAAATACCAATCAATACACCGTGAAATACTCAATCAATACACCGTGAAATACCCAATCATAACACCGTGAAATACCCAATCAATACACCGTGAAATACTCAATCAATACACCATGAAATCCCCCAATCAAATAAATACCGTGAATACCCAATCAATACACGTGGAAATACCTCAAATCAATACAGCCGTGAAATACCCAATCCAATACCCGTGAAATACTCAATCAATACACCATGAATACCCAAATCATACACAACGTGAAATACCCAATCAATACACCGTGAAATACCCAATCAATACACCATGAAAATACCCAATCATATACACGGAAATACCAATCAATACACCGTGAAATACCCAATCAATACATACCGTGAAATACCGCAATCAATCACACGTGAAATACCCAATCAATACAAACCCATGTGAAATACCCAATCAATACACCGTGAAATACTCAATCAATGAATCACGTGCAAAATACCGATCAATACACCGTGAAAAGAATCAATGCAGACTACATCGGATAATACGCAATTCAATCAACTCCGTGAAAATACCCAATCAATACAGCCGTGAAGTACCCGCAATGCAATACAACCATCAAATACCCAATCAGTACACACCGTGAAATACCCATCAATACACCATGAAATCCCAATCAATACACCATGAAATACCAAATCAATACACCAGTGAAAAATGACCAGTCCCCAATCAAATACACCGTGAAATACCAATCAATACAAACGTGAAATACCACTCAATACACCGTGAAATACCCAAATCAATTACAACACAATGAACACCGAGTCATCTTACTGATGAGTTTTCCCGCCCGGTCTTTGTTTTCTTTGGTTTCCTTTGGATGTTTATACAGATACATGATGGCTTTACCAATTCCACTGGCCTTCAATCCCTCTTTACTGATGGCTGGAAACTGTAACATAGGAGGTCACAAGGTCGATATATATACATTATAACTACTGCTAATTGTTGTTAAGTCCATGAGATTAATATGTTGTTCCCTTAAAAGTTCTAAATTTACAGGTACCTCGTGTAGAACGCGTAAAAACTGTTCCCGGATCTGTAAATGGGGGAGGCTTTTGTCTGGAAGAGGAGCCAGCCATTCCTGTCATGGAATAAACAGCAAAATAAATACATTCACATCCTAAACAAATACCCTATTAAGGTATCATAGATGTAAAAAATAAACAAAAGGGGGGAAAAGTATAAAAGGTCTTTCTAAGGATATAACCAAATGGTCCAGTCAGATCTACAATATTTTACATGTTATATGCTCAAATCCCAATGATTAATTATTGCACAAACATATCTACACTTGACAGAAAAAAATCATTTGAAATTTCTCTCGAAATTAATAATGGACAGCTGTTAGTATACGTGGAAATTCAGTCTCCTGCAGAAGTGCAAACACTGTGACATCATTAGTAAAAGCTCTCACCGTCATTGCACTGAGGATTCCACAGTCCAAGAAGGCGTAGTGAAGATCGGCTCTACAAGGATATAACAAGGCTCAATTCAAAGACTGGTCCTTTAAAACTTTTATTCATCAGTAAATATTTACAGTAAAACAAACTTAGAGTGAATTGCTAGGGATGAACAATTTACTTTTTTTTTTTTAATAAACATAATTTTTTATATCCAACTCGTTCATAATATATTCTAGAAACTACACTTACTACAGGAAATGAAAAAGCTCTGCAAAGCAGAGCATCCCCTCACAATGAAGGCATTCCAACATGTAAGATAATTTGTCAACACAGCCAGTTACTTTCAAAGAACCAAAGACATTACCGTATAAGCTCAGCTTAGTGATAACACCCCCCCCCCCATTCCTCTCTTAACAAGCAATTGGACAACAGGATCACTATAAACCCCCGGCTTTGCTAGTGATTTTCTTGACAAAAAAAGACATTACATGTTTTATACAGTATTTGACTTTTGTGTTTTTTATAGATAAGTGTGCTCAAATGATGGAAGAGCTTGTTTCGACTTGATTCCAATGAAAACATATAATATATATACTGCATTAAACTGTGACAAAGAAAAACATCAGTTTAGACTGATTTTGTTAGAACAATATACTGTTTAAAAAGTGTTAATGCAGAACAGCACAAAACAGCTGGCGTCATTATCTAGTTGCAGCCTAGGCAATATTGCATGTTTACAATGAATAAGTGCAGTGAAAATAAATAAAGTTAGGGAAATTGATTTAGCGAACAATACTAATTAAAGATCAATGTTCAAGGTATACAAATTGAAACTTAAAAAGATTTCCTTTTCTCACATTTTCACCAGTGTGAGACTGACTTTACCCATGTGAGACATTCTGTCACACTGCTACGACGTCATTGAATGTGACGTCGTGATTTTCTCTCATTTACGTAACACAGTGAAGCTAAATGTTTTATATTGTTTCCTCTAAATTTCAATTTGATAAAGCTTTCTCATGGACAGCCATGACATTTTTAGTGTAAACTATTTTAGGGTATGCTCTTTCTGCCTGTCTAGTTAGTTTTTACATTAAAGTTCAAATAAGGATATTGATAATTCTAAATCTTCTGAAACCTCCTTGATTTTTGCACTAGACAGTGGGTAAACTGTGAGAAAAATAATCCTTCATTATTTACTTGTTTGGGATAGGGAAATTCCACCTCTGGAACAAGATTCGCTGTCTAGGACTCGGCAAAGCCTCATCCTAGACTGCGAAATTTGTCCCCTCGGTGGAATTTCCCTATCCCACACTCGCGTTAATGAAGGATTCCATTAAGTTTTCCTGAAATTGACACTCAGGACGAGTAATTAGGTTCCAATGTGTTGTTTGGATCTCAGGTTAAACTTGTATACTGCTCTTAGAATCACTTGTGTAACATTTGGGGTCATGTGCTTGTATGTTTTTATAAAAATGTCTTCAGTATGATTATTTACACTAATGTTAATGGCAGCTATTTTGATTATGACATGTATGTATTAAGAAATCTCTTGAAAATGTTTACACACCATAATGCTGGAATTCACAGAGAAATGAATACTTTTCATTTTGATAACAGCTTACTTTTTCAGTTGAGATATGACATGACCCAGCATTTTCAGTTTGGTTATGGCTGGTTTCTTCTGCATATTGAGTGCACGGTCATCCTGAAATGATTTTTTAAAAACAATAATTTAACAAGTTCATTTGATCAGTTGCAATGATAATGTTTCTCTTTGGTTCCTGAGCATGCCTTTGTTCAAGGGAATTTACAAGGGTGCCATTAATTAGTCCTGAATCAACTCTATCTCACACAAAGATATTGCATGACACAAAACGATTCAAAGGACAGACACTTCCTCCAAATTTACTAAAATTTGACAAAAAACATACTTTTGTAGTGTATAGAATGATACTGCCTAGCAGTCTTTATATTTATCATGTTTTGGCACTTTTATGTATCAGAAAAAAGACCGACGTTACAAAAAACACCAAAACATTCATGGAGTTTTGTACCCTTGATGTTATAATTTCAGAGACCCTTGTAAAAATTTCTAAATAATTCTCAGTACCAAAAAGAAATACACAACAGGCTACTCATTGTTTTTTTGTAAACACTTTAGCAGTGAACATTGAACAGTAATTTTGTAGGGGTGAAATGGTATACCGCAGTATCGGTTCTCCGCAGTCTAAAATGGCCGGTTTGGTTACGGTACAAAATACTCTATTTTCGGTTCGATACAGGTTAAATTTTTATTGGCGAACAGAGCTAGCTATTTTCCTATTCTGATTGAGATAGTTGATAGTTGTCTGGGGTGACATGTAGCATCAATGTAAGCTTGAAAACTCCGTTCCAATGAGTTCTGCCCCACTTGTATGGTGGCAAGAGAAGAGCAGCTCTTATCCAATTCTGTTAAGTATGGCCGAGTACTTCGTGGCCATACCAGCAACTTCTGTTGCTTTAGGAAGCGTGTTTTCGGAAGCAGGAGACATCATCAATGAGCAAAAGGACCGTTTTCTCACCTGACACTGTAGACCAATTGTAATATTGTAAGTCCCGATGGATCTTTTAGTATGAACTTTAACACCTAATCTCTTGTGATACAACAGGTAGATCACCAAACTAATTTACTTGTCTTATCTATAGTCAGAGTTTAAGAAAATGTTTTTGTATTCATTGTATTACTTTCTTGTCATTAAAAACTTTTTGTTTGGGAAGAATTGCTTTATTTTAAAGTTTATTTTATATATGAGTGTATCGTATCGAAATAACTGTATCATAGTGAAAATTACAATACGTATCGTATTGCGAGGTAGGCGTATCGTTTCACCCCTATAATTTTGTGACATTCTCCATATATTGAAAGCTAAGACGTATTATTATATGACTGAATACTTCCTAGCTCTCTGAATGACTGAGATCCAACAAAGTAGAATTCCTGACTTCTACTATTTTGGATCTTAGCCACCTTGCCGCGATCGATCGATTCACCTCCTTGCAATCAAAGCAAAAAACAATCTTGAAGGTTTTTTTTTAACAATTCAATCATATAATAAATAATTATTACTGCTTTATTGGTCAATACGATGATGTAGACACCTGAGAAGTAAAAATATTCACCTCGCCCTTCAGGCTCAGTGAATATTGTACTTCTCAGGTGTCTAAACCATCATATTGACCTCAAAATCAGCAATAATTGTATACTGGCAGATGACAAATTCAGCTCCACCTTACGCTGCGGCAAAAACCAAGTCATCTTCTCACCTCTGCAGCCTCCTTCATTTTGACAATCATGTCGACTATAAGGTCGTCATTGTCATTAATTATGTCCACATCTCGTCGACGCTTTTTTCTTTTCCTCATTTCTTCTTTCTTTCTCATTAACATCAATTCAAAATCGGATACAAAATCATTTCTGCACAAAAATAAAAATTAAAAAAAATAAAAAGTAATTTGTAGTTTCAACACTTCAAGATAATCATGCAAAAATAATTGGTATATAAAAGGATCAAATTTAACATTATTATTATTATGCAGTGCCCTATTATTATTATTATGCAGCGCCCTATATATAATTTTTAAAAAATTACTCTAAGGCGCTTTACATAAAAGTCTTAAGTTATTTAAGAATACATGTTAAACACAACAATCAGTGACAATGAAAGTTAACCACAAGCAAACAACAATCCAAAAATCCATAAAATCTAAAATTTTGTCTTCTTAGGGGATATGTATGATATAAAATGCATACATTCTATCAACCAGTACATGGGCAGGACTGTGAAATTCTACTGAGAGGACAAGATTCACAAAGTCAATAATGAAGGATTGTTTTCCCAACATTCTATCCAATATTTTAGTGCAGGCTCCAAAAAATTCTAAATTATCAAAATCCTCATTTGATCTCAAATCCAAAACCATATTAGTAAAAGTAAAAGACATGGCAGATGTAAACTGCAACTTAAACAAGAAAATATATGAAATGGCAACTGTGTACCAAACTAAACCAGAAAATATATATGGCAGCTGTGTACCCAACTAAACCAGAAAATATATGACATCGCAGCTGTGACCGTAATTTAAACCAGAAATTCTATGACATCACAGCTGTGTACCGAACTAAACTAGAAAATATATCACATGGCAACTGTGTACCGAACTAAACCGGAAAATACATGACATCACAGCTGACAAATCTTAATGGCTATTGTACCAAGGTCTCATACTGGTGATACAATCCATCATCAGGAAATCTGACTCAAAGTACTGCAAACATCAGCCCAATACAAGCCTTATCCCTGACAAAAACATTTAACACTTAAGGGCAAAAATCCTCTGTCTTAAATGGATAATCTCTTCATGGGTCAATGCTAAGCCCATTAATTGTGAATCATAATAATTTATTTCAAAAGCTTTCGATGAAACAGAATATGAATTTTTTTTATTGGTTTAATGTTGTAATAAATCAAATTGTAATTTCGTTTCTCCAGGCTTTCTTATAAGAAAAAGAGAAAAACTGGGAGAAATTTATACCCTATACTTGTACTTCATAAATTATTTACATCATTACTTCTTAAAACTATTCAATTGTTCATCAAAGTGTGGGCTTCTGAAAATAAGTGTGGGCTTTGAATGTTGCAATTTCAGTCGCCAACATGGCCACGAAAGTTGAGTTTTATTTGCAACCCTGGAAATGCACTCCCAAGAAATTACCCACCAGTCAGTTAGACAATAGACATACAATAAAACCTTACTTGTTAACTTCCTCATCCGAGGACATATCCGGGACAACTTCCTGGTTCTCCACCTGCCCGGTAACTCCGCCCCCTTCTTCATCATCAGAAACAATGGCTTTAGACTCTTCTACAAAATGTAAACGATCTCCTTAATTCATACTAAGATTATACCATTGTTGTTTAACATATTTTGGGTCAATTCATTACTTTGATGATAATTGAACTAGGGAATATGTATAAATGATTAAACTAGACTAGAGTATATATACCGGGTTTAAACTTAACTAAAATTTCCAGGAGCAATGTGGGCTCCTGACACACCATTTCTGGGAGCCAACAGCAAAACATGCTAGCCCACATCAAAGGAAACATAAGACAAGAAATAAAAAGCTTTTAAAAACCGCGAGACATGTATGTGAATGGGATGGGTCCCTATAGGGACGAAAAAGTCCTGCACTATGCATTTTGTATGTGTTTATTTCATTATTCTGTTTGAATGAATTGTAATATCTACAGTGGTTGAAAATATTTTTGCATGGTTTTTTTATTTTATATAATACGTGTAAATATTTCACAAAAACATTCCTTATAACTCCGATATTATTTTTCAATTTGTTCTGACGTTTTCTTTGTACTAACAGTAGCTTAATTCTTCATATCCTTATTTCATAATCATCTAGAGATAAAGACTGCAATCGTGTTCTTTTTTTCAACAAGCCCAAAAACTTTTAGCTGTTTTGACATCTGTGATATTGCAAATCAACTTGTGTAAAAATGTCACATGGTTTACTTTCAATGTAAAAGAAGTCGCCAAAACACTTTAAATTTTGCTTGTAAATATTACTTGGACAAGCGTCTGTTCGCTAAAGAGGTACTGATTACTGAACCCGATATAATTAAGACCGATCATGTTCATAGGATCCACTCGTCATGAGGGCAAGCGAGACAGCAAATTTAGGCACCCACACAATAATTTACTCGCAAGTGGCGAGTGGGCAAGTATAAAGTTTAAACCCTGACATATGTGTATATTCCAGCCCTGAAGTGTGTTCCGTATTTACCATTGCATTGTTCAAACATTCTTATCCACTTACTTCCTTTCTTTTTCTCCTTCTTCTTCTTTGCAGCTTCCACATCAGCTTCTTCAAAACCCTTTTATAAAATACTTGACTGTAAATTAAAGAAGCTAAACCAACAAAAGGAATCTAGACTCCCGGCCCATGTAATCTAGACTCCCATGTAATTGCAAAATTCAAGAAAATTTAAATCCATCTTCATGAACAATATGCAGACTGTTTTACGAATTTGTGGGTAATACAGATAAACAATAATCATTTATGCATACTATGTTCACAAGTTCATGTGATGGGGAGGGGTGTTAAATCTACGTTACAAGCAAATTTGCAGTAGGAGAAAACTCACTGAATTAGCCCAATGCAAAATATTTATTTTTTATCAAATGCAAATCGTAAATTCTATACTTCTGCAAAAGTTTCAAAAAGAAAGAACGGACTACAGAAATATTTTAAAACACTGACGTAAATTTACCAGTCTCGCACTATCACAAGTATATCAGGGGTGTGGAAATATCTAGATAGAACACTTGTCCCCAGGCAAGTAATAATGGAAATTTCACATGACATGGCAGCCCGGGGAAAAAAGTAACTTGTCCAGACTTTTGCAGAAAATTTTTGTAATTTCAGTTTTTCAATTGCTTTCAGTTTTTATTTGACCCTGTTATACATGATAAGAAATATTATCCTTATCTCAATTATTTCTGGCTTCAGACCAACAGCTAACTTGGTGACCTTTGTGCGCTAAAGTGTGAATGATCATGAGTTCTTTGAGTGTCTGTGTCAGTTCGAGTGCACAAATATTTGTATAAAATAACTTGTATATCGTATGCAACAAAATAAAAAAAATAAGGGTACTCAGATTTTTGCAGTGATTATCTTCATATATTTCGGTCTCAGGATTTATTATTTACCAGAAATTTTAAAGTACATGTATAAGGCATCGGTAATGTTAGCTGTTGACAAATCTATCAAGTAGCAAGTATAGTATTTACCCTTTTAAGTATCCTTTTAATGTTTTTATTAACACATTTTTTAATTTAGAATACCTCACATCGACTTTCTGCACTCCCAAGATACGGACAAAAATGATGTAGAATAATTTCAGAGCTTTTGTAAATCTACTTTTAGATAGCAAGTCAGTATGCATGTAGTTGTTTATCATTTTCAATTAAAATATTTCATCAATTTTAATCAAACCTCAAACTCCTCATCTTCATCACTTGATCCGAAAATATCTGCTATCAATTCACTGGAAAAGTAAAGGTCAAAATAAATATACTGGGACTAGCCTCATGGTGAAAATGTAAAAACTGGTATCAACTTTTTGATGTGCCAATGTCCTTCAAATAAATTCTAAACAAGAGAATGTTAAATCCATCCTACATATATGCAGAATAGCATCCATGTACTTATTAAACCATTCACTGGTTAAAAATAACTATGACAGTGTTACTTCATGAATTCAGTTGACTTTATATTAATAAATAGGTAAAATTAACCACTCACTCTTTGTCGATGTCATTTTCATCATCACTGCCAGCTGCTGCAACAAACATACAGTGTCTTTTACTATACATGTTTATTTGATGTAAAATGCGAATTCCAGAGCAATAGCTGACACCAACCTTTTCCCTTCTCTTTTTCTTCATCACTTCTAGCTGCTGGAGAGGCTGACCTGCTGCGCGGAGACCCCGAGCGACTCCTGCTTCTGGAACCAGATCTACTTCTTGGGGATCCAGATCTTGAACGTGAAAAACTTCTTGATCTTGATCTGCTTCTAGGTGACCCTGACCTACTTCTTGGTGACCCTGACCTACTTCTAACTGGGGAACCTGATCTGCTTCTTGGTGATCCTGACCTGCTTCTTGGGTGACCTGACTACTTCTAACTGGGGATCCCTGACCTACTTCTTGGTGACCCTGACCTGCTTCTAGGAGAACCTGATCCACTTCTTGCAGGGGATCCTGATCGACTTCTAACTGGAGAGCCTGATCGACTTCTAACTGGAGAGCCTGACCTACTCCTAGCAGGGGAGGCTGACCTACTTTTTGCAGGGGAGGCTGACCTACTTCTTGGAGATCCAGACCTGCTTCTGGCCTGGGATCCTGAACGACTTCTGACAGGAGAACCTCTTTCATTTTCATCTGGTGAACCACTTCTGCTTCTAGCAGGACTTGGACTATACACGGGAGATTTAGGTGATTGAGATCCGGGAGATGTAGGCCCCTCTGGAGAGAGAGGACTGTCTGGATCCATCTCTGGTGATGCTGGTCCTTCTGGATCCGGTGAAGCGGGACCAGCTCCTGTTGGAGATGCAATTTCTTCATAACTGCCTTCTGGTGATGCTGGTCCTGCATCCTGGTCTGGAGACCTGGGTCCAAAACTGTCTGTAGGGGACAAAGGGCCATCAGCAGATGCTGGATCGAAGACAGGACCATCTTCATCATCTCTTTCTACTTCCTCTCTTTCTACTTCTCCACCATCACTCACATAATCATCATCCATGTTAGCGTCTGCATTCCTAGGAGACCCAATATCACTCCCCTGATCACTGTTGCTACCTGCTTTGTTCATCTCTATATCCTGAAATATATGATAATAAAGTGGATTATTTGATAATTGTCTTATTTATAAGTTTGATATTATAAAAATAAGTATGAATTTCTAGCAATAACTTGGTAAGAGAAACCAAAATAATTTAATGTACATTGTCTTGATGAAAAAACAGATTTTGATTGGCTGAAAAATTTGTTTGATTTCTACAATCAAAGAAAACCTGATTTTGAATTCATATTCATATTGAGTATTGAATGATACATCATATGAATTTGAAAATCAAGCCATACCATGTTATATAATGTAACTTCATTCTTTAAAAAATAAGAATAGTTTGCATCATGTACTACATACAATGATGCAGTTTTCAATGTTTTATTTATTTTTTTTTTTTTGGTTGTATACCTTTATCCCCCCCCCCCCCCCCCAAAAAAAATCATTATATCAAATTCTAAGTTGCAATTATTCATACGGAACAACAAGCATGATCCTTGTTTACCAAGAGTTTTGATTCATTGGACATAACTTACAACGAATAAAGAGGTTTTCAGCAAAGCAATATTATCATTAGGGGTGAAACGATACATTGCGAAGCAGCTGAATCGCGATGTACTGGTCTTGATTCGATATTCGATTTATTCTGGGTCTATTTCGGTTCGATACAGTTCTAAAATTATAGCACAAATTGTTTTAGAAAACACGGTTTCTGACTGGCCAATGCACTTGAAAATTGCTGTGCGGAAATTGACGCAGTCGGGTTGAAAAATGCACCATAATGTATAAATCCTGTGTATGGCAAATTAAATTTTTTTATTTAATGTTGAACTCTTTTATATTGGTCTGAATTTGTTTGCAGAGAACAATACATACAATGAAACATAAAAAAATCTTAGCAGTGTAAATAATTTAGTACATGCTATTGTATCGAATCGAAAATCATCGAATCGAGACTAAAGTATCGAAAATCGCATCGAATCGAATAGGCACTGCATCGTTTCACCCCTAATTATCATATACAAATACTTAGTTGATATTAAATTTTAAAATAAATTGATATTTCCAAAATGTAAACAAAGTGCAGCAGTCATAGATGATTATTGATTGATTATAATTTAATTGTTTGTTTTTCGTCCCATTGAAAATATTTCACTCATTTTGAGACGTCACCATCCCCAGTGAAGGGCTGCAAATTTAGACCAATCCTCAGCCCAAGTTTACGGCTTTTAGGCAGTGAGGGTTGTTTTATGTGCTACACCTGTTGCGACACGGGACCTCCAATTTTAAGGTCATATCCAAAAGAACCATGATTCTCACTTGTAAATGCCAAGGTCTTGGCAAAGGAGCAACCACTACCTATTTTCATGTCAGATTGTCTAAGGTTTGATGAGGCCATGGCACGAGCAGGGTTCAATGAAAATTATAGATGGTAATGATAAATGATAAAGTGCAAAGCATATAATGCCTAGCATTGTGGTGTTTCACACAGTATCATACTTAAATGTCTTAAATCGAGAGAGAAATTCTTAACAAGATGTATTTACAACAAGAGGTCCATGGGCCACATCGCTCCACGCACGTAGGAAATTTTTAAAAAGAATCTTCTTCCAAAAGAACCACTGGGCCAGAAAAGCTTCCTGATATTAGTGAAGATAAAACTTTGTTCAAATCATGACCCCCAGGAGTAATGTGGGGCCACAAGAAGGGGATCAAATATTTTACATGCAATTATCTAGGGAACTTCTTCATTGAACCAGACGAGTGGATATTTACCTGAAAGCTTCCTGTACATGGAGTAGAATTAATTTTGTTTAGATAATGCCCCCCCCACCCCCCCCCCCCCCCCCCCCCCCCCCCCCCCTGCCACAATAGGGATTAAGTTGCTACTACTTACTCTTCTTAGTGAGCATGTGCTCAGTTTGGAG
>CAJDSM010045910.1:1418-13042 GCA_903981925.1 Ostrea lurida
GATTATGTGTGGTCATCATTCGTGTGGATGATTCATTGGGAAGTTCGTTTGTATTAGATAACATATCTAATACATGGATCCAATGCACCAAAATCAACAAGCGGCAGATGATTTAGGGAGTGGCCCGTGGGATATGTAGAAGCACGTCTTATGTTGCAAAGAAAACAACTTTTTCATTAATTCCGGGAAATATAAAACAAAATCAATATAAAATAATTGAGAGGCTTGATTACTTTTTCGAATGTGACAGACGTCGTCAGGGGTACGTCCACGTAGCTCTCTTACAAAGGGTGCTGTTAATGAATCATGAAATAAAATTTTATGTTAATGAGCCTCCTAAATGACATGTGTTGTAAAGACAACTACAGAGGCAGAGTTGATAACAGGTATGTAGAACACGGTGCAGTAGAGTAAATGTTTGTGGAGGGTTACCCTTGATCCTGATAATCTATTGAAATATTACTGGATTGGGGAATGCGCACGCCAGACAGTGGGTAGCAGGAGTTGAGAAGGCATAGCAAGTCAAATGGCTAAAGTCATAGTTTAGACTTTTTAGATAGGGTAGAAAGGGTGCCTCAGGGTTAAAGCCGATACGTTATCTAACTAAGGAAAATAATTGGTCAGTACTGGGACGAAAAGTGTGTTTTCGCTGTTTTGGAACGAGAGAGGCGGATGCATAAACCAACATCAAGAGCATTCTAACCCATACAAAACTTTTGACCATGTCATATTCTAATGTTTTTTGTTTTATCCTTCGTTGTAATGCCAAATAGAATTCCCGAGGAGTATAGCGTGTGTATCTGTGAAGGTCTGGATGCGAGGTTGCGTCTGCGACGGAGTAACATTTATGAAGTGTAAATGTCTGCGTTGTGAGCGTCGAGGAGCACTCTTTTCGGAGGAGAGAGCGAGATTTTTTCTCTCTTCTGTGCGACATCGTCGGGAAGTGTGTGTCGACTTAGGAAGTATTCTATGAGGGGAGGACAGAGAGGCTGTAATACGTGTGGCTGCATGGGAGTGATGGCCGACAGTATGAGTGTAGTATGGAGGCGGTGAGGACAGCGACACGTGTATATTTATAATCAAGTTCGTGTAAATGAAAACAGACTACGTTACCTCATTTGTGGAGCTTCTGGTGAGTTACCTCTTATCTTTCGGTGGTGGAGATTGAATGAAGCGCGAGTTAATGGGAGCGAGAAGAGGAGCAGCTTATTTTTATTCTATTGTATATATGTCATACTGTGCTCAATTATTCATGTGAGGTATTTTCTCAGTCACGTAGTGGACTCTGCGAGAGAGAGCGAGAGTGTTCACGTTTAGCCTGGTTGGGCGCGTTAGCAGATGGTGTTACATTTGTGTACATTATGTTACTAGATTCACGCGTCGTGATCACAATAGGCGTGCAAAGCCGACAAGGGTAATGGGTTCCAGCGAGTGTGTACATTATGTAAATCTGTTTTGAATGGGTAGAGGTCTCCTAGTAGAGTGGATGTAGCTAGTGCAATGCGTCGATAGATTAAACACCTGAAATAAGCGAGTAAGAGTGATTATTTCGCGCGAAACGAGAGTGATACCAGTTGAAATTATAACTAAGGCAACGGTGCTGTAAACACAGGTCAGACGGCGAGGGGGCTTCTAGGAGCGAATCTAGTCATATGAGTGATAGATTAAGAATATGTCAGTGAGCGCAGTTATAGGAGAGCAGTGGTGGAGTGAGGAAGCCGATATCGTACTTAGTACCGTCGATGAAATAAGTGGTCTTTTGAATAATAAATGTCTGGCAAAGCACCTGATGCGAGAGATATAAACACACCTAAGAGGTATATTTTTGCATTTGGGAGGAAAGAAATTTCTTTATATATCAGATCCATACAAGGTTAAGACGACAATTCAGTAGCTTTAGAATTTGTAGCACACGACCGGATGTTTAATGAGCCGTCTTTTGGTGGTGCGATTGTAACTTCGGTAGATGCAGATCCAGATACGAGACGTTTGGAGCCTTGCGTGGTGTAGTGAGCAAAAGCAGGAAAGACCTATTGACCTCGCCTCACACAGGCAGATTTTATAGGGTGAATTCGTTATTGCCTGGCTCCTGTTCATAGTTGTAAGAATAGAGGGAGTTGAAACATCACAGCTGTCGACTCACACGAGCGCGCAGTCTCGCGGACGAGCTGTGAACACCAATTCGATGTGAGGGCCCGGACGCTCGGCACCGGCGGTACCCGCGCCTCCGCCGGCCTCTCAGCACACACCGCCTCCGCGAAGCGCGTCGGCCTTGCGCGCTAACACACTACGCCGCGCTCCACACGCCCGCCTCCGCCGTCCTCACCGCACGCCGCAGACCGCACACTGCCGCCTGCTACCCCCGTCGGCGCCGGCCGGGTATCGCGCCACGCTCCTTGCGGCTACTCTGAATTAAACATGTTTTCCTCTGATGACAAGTATTATTGAAAAAATTTAAGGTAGTATCGCTCTCCACAGACAATAAAATCCAATTCTAAATTGCAAATTGTTCGTCCCCTTAGTTTACATAACAGCAAGTATTGTTTGACGGAGGATCAAGAGAGAATCTATTCGTGTAAGCTGGATAATCTGAGTTGAACTCCTTAGAGAAAGTAACCAAGATGCCAATGTGGAAACAAATTTGCTTTGGCACATGGTTTTGTTTAAAAGATCAACAATGAATACTAATGTAAAAGTGTTGTTTGTCTTAACATATTCGGACTTTTAATTTAACTGCTATTGTAAGCAACTTTGAAGAAAGATCTCAGCACTCGCACACTCGCCACCTCACACTTAAATGTTTAAAATTTCCTTAAACGTATGCTTGCTCTCTGACAAGTTTTGGAGACAAGCATAAAATTAAAACTTCTCAAATCTTTAAGAAAGTAACCATTTAGAATCAACTAAAATGAACGAAGAGACATAGTTTTTGTAAATATAACGCATTTACTACTTGAGAATTGATATCAGATATATTCCGGCACACGAACAAGCTAATTAATAATCATCTGCACGGAGACATAAAAATAATTGGCAAAAAACATTAGACCCAAATTCGGCAATAAAAGCAAATATACAGCTTGAAGATGAAGTCTAAAAGTTTGTTTGTCTAAGTTATATTAACATGAAATTGATGATTGTAACATAATTCTGTACATCATTTTGAAGATCAGATTTCAAAAAACCCACCGGAAGACAGGTGTATTACCAAGAATGTTCCCTTAACGGAGAATGAATGTGTAATGTAAGACGTTTTTTAATTTCATATTGAATTAAATTTTTTGTGTATTTTCGTGTCTGAAAGAAATCAAGCGAATTAAATCCAACGCGAAGTTTATTTTCGAAGAATACTTTATTTGCAGTGCTTAGAAATGTGCGTTTCTGTTAATCGAGTCTATGTATCGAGAAAATAGTTCCCATTACTGCATCATTGTATTTGCACTGTGTTGTATTTAGAAGCGTTGCCTGTAAAACAGGACAATTTTTAAAATTGGACAGCTAACTCGACCACGTGTGCAAGTTTCGGGACAGTGTAATTAAGAAATGATTACCTAATCAAAACATTTAAGACACCAGAGCCGGAAGGTTGGAGGACGCACATGTAACAGTTCATGCTGAGTGTCGTGAGAACATACCCCGTCTTGCATAATTTTGTGTGACCATGGAGAGACTTGCATTGAAAATAAAATAAAAACACCGATTTAAAAAAAAAATTATGTTCTTTCCATTAATACACATTGTGCATGTACCATGTTTTTAAATATAACAGATACGTGTACAAATGTAACAGATCTACATGTTGAATGTTATTTATTGTCTTTGTTGGTTTAAAAAAAAACATCGTTAATGTTGAGATATTCATGTAATGTTTTACAAGATCTACCATATGCACATAAAAGAATCGAGTAACAGGACAAGTCAGTATATAATAGAATACATGGTAAACGTTGACTTTTATCTTTAAGAATCTGGGCACGTGCGCTGATGGCAGGTGAACGCCGACAGAAGTCTTACAAACAATCCGCACCCCTAAAGCAACACAACCGCAAAATCAAACCACAACAGGGTAAATGGCTTTCAAATCAGTACACGATCCTACGGTCCAATTTAACCCTTAATTTGCATCCTCCATGTACCCACCCTCTACTCCGAAGCGATAACCACGCAAGATTGAAAGAAAGATATCGAATTCACTCTGCTTGTTGAAAGAATAAATCATCGTATCGGAAAGAGCATTTATGTATTATACGATTAAGAGAAAAATACGAAATCTACAAAAGAATTGAAGAAATGATAATCATGACATATTTCATCATATCAAATATCGACAAACTAGCCAAATTTTGTTTCGTGGCGGCTTTTTTGGCATAGAATTACCTTCTCATATTACATGTTGTTTCAATTTTGAGGGGAGGGGGGTGTTCCAAAAACTTAGTTAATCTCTAATTGGTTGCACGAATTATGCTGCAAACAATTCCCTTTAACATGTCATTAATGTATAAATTAACTCTGTTTGTTCACTTGAAATCAAATTACTATACATGTTATCGTGTAAATGCAGCTACTCGTACTTTTTTTAATACGCAAATTGTAAATGCAGCACTTGATCATATTAATATAATATCGTTGTTTACCCTATTTACACACTGTAAAAAGATGTGAAAAAATATGATCTGATAAATTGTAAATAAATATTGAGAATATGTGTTTACGGAAAAATTACTCTATCGGTTGTTTAATATAACACACCCGTACTTCTTTATCATATTTCCTAATTATATTACGAGCGTGAGAAAGTCCATCTCGAAGTCACTACTTAATCACGGGAGTTACAGAAATGACCACCGCGTTTAATTCTACGTCCCTCCATAAACTGGGCTTAATCGAGAGAAATTAATGAAGGATAAGATATAATACTCCATTCCACCCCTTAGGTTAGGCAATAAAACTGCAAGCGGCTTAAACGGTTCGCCGACAAGCTTTAGAGGGACGATGTTAGCACCAACGACTGTTCTGAACTGGTCAGCCGTCTTCGTTTCTCTTGCACAGGTAATGTTAGGGGACGCTTCTTGCACAAGTACGGCGTTTCAAAAGCGCCAGTACCGGTTCGCTTTTCTTATGCACGGTACGGTCGTTTCTTGCACGCGTAAACGGTTCCGTTTCATCTTACCACTAGGATACGGGTTCAAATCGCTACTCTGCAATACCGGGTTTTTCTTAAACACGCTACGAGTATCGGCAACTTACATTGCACCAGGTACGGTTACGCCTTCTTGCCACGGTCGGTCTCGCTTTGCACCAGGACAGGGTCATAAGGTACAGTTTCTGAGGTGTAGTAACACGGTCTTAAGGGTCTTCAGCTATACATGTAACCATAAACCAGACAGAGAACTACTACAACAACAAGTTTCAATAGTCCACAAGAATATAAAACATCATTATCGCGGACAATCATGGTCGTCAATATAACAATCCTAGAATTCTGCCGGTATGGTCTTTTATTGTGGTCAAATTGCCTGTCCAGATGTTGTTTCATAGCAATTTTTAAAGTCACTTTTTAACACACAATATGCTGACGTACGGCATTATCGTTTACCGCTGATCGAAGTCCCAACATATGTGTGCTCAACACGCTGCAGTGTGGACCTAAGATCGACCAGGGAAATAAAACTTGGCTCCTCAGAGGACTCTGCTACACTCTTGTGTGTCCAGGAGTCCGTATAATTGCATCAAAACCTCTAATTTTGTATTATGTATTGAGACTTTTGTAATCCGATCACTGCTGCTTATCTCTGCTTTTATATGCTTATTATATGGTCATATATTCGATCATACTGGATTAAGAAAACCATATTCTGCTGAAGATCACTGACTCAATGTGTCATAACACCGTCTTAGAATGAATGGAATAGTTCTGTTCATAGAATTCTAATCAGTGTATGAAGAGTCAGTTATAATGACATAGGAAACAATGTTTGGATTAAAAACGGATTTAAGATTGCCTAACAAATATGATCAGTTAGAGTGAAGAACAATTGCGCACAATGTATCGGCTCGAGAAGTACGATAATTAATATCGTATTTCTCGATTAAAGATGCTCGCTCGGTGTAAGATATTGTTTAAAATTGATGAGATCAACATTAAACAAGACTGCTATATGTGTGTAGAAGGTATATCCAGCCGTTTTCAATGAGAGCATATCATACGGAAATATTTGCCAAACGCTGAGGTTTCGTACTAAGGCTTGGAAATACGATCGCAAAGGGATTGCAACCCACTGATAGATTTTTGAAGACAACACATTCCCGTTATTCTACATCAAAAAAGCAGGTGACGTTTCATATAGCCAACACTAGATTAAACATTTAAACACTAATTGTATAGTTTTCCTCGCAAGTATACAGCAGAAAAAATGAACATTCGATAGAGATATTTAGTCGTGCCTTCACAACATTGGAAGTGACAATCCGTCCTAGTGACATGTTCCAATTAAAAGTTTAACAAAACAGCATGACAGACAATTTCACATACTATATCAGGAGGGAACACAAGAAGGTAAGGTGACTGCACCGTTTTCCTGTCAATTAAAATTTTGAATCCAAATCTGGGTCCTCAATACCTCCATAGACCATGACTTGCTCTGAATGAAAAAAACTACACAGTACTGATTCAAATAAAAGTACCAATTACAGATATTATTCATCCCAAAACTAGGCAAACAATGATTTTCACTGAAATTATAAGAAAAGTACAAGGCCTATCTTAATTAAGATGTCAAGTAAAATAATTTTATAAAAACCTAATCTGAATTTCTACCAAGGTGCTGTTGGTCCACAGTATTTTCGTCTGCACTAGTAAATGACGAGAGTTGTGGAATATGCTGTATGCACATTACAATTGATACAGTCTGTCAGTTCTTATGGAACGACCTAACATTGGATTATTATATAAATACTATATAGACGATTCGTTATACAGGCATTGAACAATTAAATATAACCCATACCGTGATGTAATGCAAACTCGCAATGGTAGATCGATCAAATTCATTGTAACTGCAATTCTTATTGCAACATATTTAATAATTCCTATTTGCTAATATATAGTTAGGAAAAGGAACAACAAAACACGTTTTATAGTCCGGTCAACTGGAATGTTCTGGTGGTTGTCGCGACGTAACTCAATATATTGTTAAATATAAATTATTATTAAGGAGACAAATTTTCATACACACATGTATGACACATTTTCCAATTACCAAATATGTATCACTCCAATACTTCGCAAAAAGTAAAAACAATTAGAATTTGGAACATTAGCGCGAGTCATCATTTTCAAATTCTATACATGCAATATATGTGTTTAATTATAGGAGTATATTTTAATGCAAGGGAACTGCAATGGATGGGAAGGAAGGACGACGAATTTCAAATCAAGAACGGATGAACAGTGACTATTCGCGCCAGCGGAAACAATCGGAGTATCGTATAAGTGAAACAAATACATTTGTGAAGAAATAACCTCTGATGAACAACCGAGTTCAAAGACGAATCGTATCATAAAATTTAATCAAAGCTATAGACGTAGTTAAATACATTTTTGTTTGTACAGGTAATTTCATAGATTGAATTTTGATTCTTAGTTTTGATTGGAAACATTCGAAATCAAAAAAAACAATTTTCATGTAGAATGATCAAAGAAAGAAAAGGTGAAGATTAACGAACAAGCGTTAATTCAATAAATCCAATACAAAGAATACAAACATATTCAGAAGATGGGAAAATTATTACCCTTGATATACCAAATATGGAACCAAATGACTAGAGAAAAAATATCCTCTGTTGATCGGTCAACATCTATTCTCGAGACCCTTAATTGATAAGATAATAACAGGAATATAATCCAGTAACACTTAGTTAATAAAATCAGTGTAAAAAGAAACAATGAACAAGGACTCTCAAGACAACACTTTACGATCCAATAGCAGGTACTTATACTGGCAACCACTAAATTTTGGAAAATTACGAAACTAAACGAGCCGAAATGTTAAACTTTACCCTGATGACTGCGAATTGTGAATGTTTGTAATGATCAAGAAAGAACCTAGGCACCCGATTCCCACCTTGTGATCGTTTGTGGTGAATTCTCTAAGGAAGAAGCACAATAAGCACAAACTAATAATTTCTTATTTCGATTCTGTTTCAACCTCCTATATGTGATCCACAATATTCCTATGCATCTCGAGGTATATTCATGATGTTTATGTCGTTCGACTGGTTCCTATACCTGAATGTGTCATTGCAATCGTCTCTTTATAAATTTATAGAAATTAAACAAAACGGATTTATGTTACATGGATTTAAAATTTTTGATTCAGAATTTCCAATTCTAGTAGTTGCTATATTTATCAAAAATGCAAAAACTTCACATTGTTAAAATATGCTGTTGTGATCATAACACGTTACGATTTCATACCAATTAGCTTTAATCTAAAATCAATTACAAGCTAACCTCAAACTTACAACATCATCTACTCTAGATCTTACAATGATAAAAAGAATAATGGGGCTCTCACCATCGGTGTGTACTGACGTTCCAATACTCATCCTGGAATCACACAACACCCAAAGAAACATGTCATGTCACGTTTGGATATACATTATTATTAGGAGTAATTGTAAGATTGATCAAAGTTCATATAATCACTTGGCATGCCAATTGATCATTTTCTACTTAGAGCTTACTTAAATCAGTATTGATAATCAAATTCACCTGCAAGGTCGAAAATAAGATTCATATGCAAAACATTGATCTATTATCCAATTCATATATGATAAATATATCTTGCGTTAAGAAGAATACCTTCGAGATAAAGAAATAGCCCACTCACATGTACGATGTAAAAGGCAAGATTTATAACGCCAATATTCGATCAATCGTCGTAAGATGTCCTAAATACAAACAACAAAAACAACAGTTTGGATAATCACGTGACCCCTGGAACACACCAGAAGGTGGATCAGATGCCTAGAGAGAGTAAAGCAATGCCCTGATATTAGATATACACACTGAATTAAAGAAACAATAATACAAAAATGAAAAAAAACTCCGGTAACAATATACTGTCAGTGAATGTGTTCAATCTTTATTTCATAAAAAGATAACATAGGGAAGGTTACTCTGTGCTTCGTTCTAAGCACAAATGACAGGAGCTATAACTAAAATATACATTTACTGTTTGAGTCCCCTAATTAAAAAGCATAGAATCCATTTTCATGATATGTGCGTTATAACGCAAAAGACCGTGGTTTGGGGTATGAATAGAAGAACAACCTACATGGGTTTTAAAATATGTATAATATGAACTGTTTTAGGTCTGAAAATGTATAAAACTGTTTGACTAATTTGATGTTTTTTAAATTGCAAGAAAAAATAATTAAATACTTGGGTTACTTTTTTTTTATGTTGCATCCTTTTTGTCGTGTACGAATATGACATATGTGTGCGTAAATGTCATAATTGCTGTATTTTTGTCGTGTACATTTCATTGTGATGTAACAATTCTAACCTAAATGGCTGTTCCATGAACCGATACTTCTCCAAAAGATTGAGCAGAAAGTTTAAAACATATACAATAACAGAACAAACAAATACATTTTCTAAGAATGTATAAATATAAGTAATAAATTATGATTTATTGAAAGATGTAGTCTAATAACTGCAACGGTGTGTGCAAACAATTTTTCATAACGCGCTAACGCGCGTTATTCAATTTGTAAGCACACACCGTTGCAGTTATGAGACTACATCTTTCAATAAATCATAATTCATTGCTTAAGTAATTGCTGGTTCAATACTCATCGTAAGTTTCGTGTGAAGTAATTAATTTTTGAAATTCTACAGTCGTTATTATGATATAAATTAGCAAAGTTAACAATGTGTTAAACGTAATCATAATCCTAAATCAACATATTTACAAAATCAAGTGTAGAGCAACACGGACCTACGAGAAAAGAAAGGGCAGGATCGGGTGCTATGGAGGAGTAAGCATCCTCTGTCGACCGGTCACACCTGCCTTGAGCCCTTAGTCGAAACAAAGTAAAGGTGTTTACCCGTCGTAAAATCCACTACGAAGATAACAGTCTTACAAAGGGTATAAAACAAATCAGTCAACTTGACTTAATGATAATTTTTAAACTTTGTTTAGTAGTTGGCCTTGCACAATGTACAAAATATCAACACAATGGGCTCATGGCAGATGTGACCGGTCAACAGGGGATGCTTACTCCTTTTAGACACCAGAGGTCCGCTGTAATCACAAAAATAACACTGGCACCTAAAACAAAGAGAAAACAATTTGCAGCAGTTTGTTCTGCATCGAAACCATTATTATGAACTCCTAAGTCATATACCCTTTTTTCATACAAAGTGGCGAAGTTAACATTGTGTCAAACGTAATCATAATCCAAAAAATATACAAAATCGAGTGTAGGGCAACATGGACCTTCGACAAAAGCGAAGGTAGGATCAGGTGCCATGGAGGAGTAAGCATCCTCTGCTGACCGGTCAAACCCGCCGTGAGCCCTTAGTCGAAATAAAGCAAACGGTATTACCCGTAGTCAAATCTAGTAGGAAAATGACAGTCTAACAAAGGGTATGAAACAAATCAGTCAACATATGACTTAGTGATAATTTGTAATCGCAAACAAGGTCATTATAGCGACCGTAGAATTTGCGAAATGATGACTTTAAACGATATTCGTTATAACCCTGCAGCATCAACTTTTTGGTTAGCAGTTGCCCTTGCGTATCGAATCAACTGGGAGATATACAAACCATAAGCAGGTGATAGTGGTATATTACTACATAGAAAGGGAAAGTTGACGATTTCAAAGTTAAAGTCATCACGCTTATCATATAATGTAGTTTTCAGTCTGCCATTAGAGTCAATGTTAAGTAAAATATCCAAATATGAAGCAGATATGTCAGATTCTGTGGTGTCCTTTATATCGAGTTCTTCTGGATATGTCAAATGGACATAACTGTGAAAATGACGATTGTTAATTGATAACATATCATCTATATACCTATATGTAAGGTAAGCCTTGGAACCAGTCCACTACCAAAACTAAATACCTTGACCAATCCAGAGCATATTGTTTTTTGAATTTCTGGATATTACGATGGAACCACTCTGAATCATAAACAAAACTGGCCCTAGCCATTTTGGGCAATACTGTCGAATTTGGACTACAAACAAGAACTTTTGTCAAATGATCGTTTATAGGAGAGTGTTTTGGATCAAAGATTAACAGAAGGATATTAAATAAACGCGTTCTGAAAGTACGGGTATCGCCTCGATTTCTTTGACAGAATTATACTCAACTTGGAGAAGTAAATGTGCCAAACGTTGACAATATTTTTGGTAACAGCATGGATAAATAGTAGAACATACATTTATATTCTGTAATTTGTATGGCAATATCATGGTAAGAAATCAACGATATCTCATTGATTCTGAGCACTCACCTTTTTAACGGTCTTCCTGTCGCCATCTTTATAAAACCATTCCGCATCAATTTTAGTCGAACCTCAATGTTATCGAAGACTATTCGAATAGTTG
>CAJDSM010045935.1:998-14393 GCA_903981925.1 Ostrea lurida
AATTCTCGATATTCATCATGGGCAAATGTAAAATCTATATTATATTGCGACCTTGAAATCGCCCCTTCTCTGCATCTATATAATGGACTCATTTGCATAAAGAGGGTTATCGCATGTAAACAATGCAAAGGTTTCACGATACCTAGCTGCTACAGTCAGTTACACAATTTTTTGGAATATAGATTCTGCATTTATTTATATTTTTGAAAAGTGTTGGGAGCAACTTCTTACTTATATATTGAAGGTATGGTATCTAAAAGACTGTGGGCAAATCCGGTAATTCGCTGAGGGGTGTCAATATGTTACATTAATTTTTACCATTTCCAGAGAGCACTAGCTTGCTCTCCGAATTTTTCATGTTAAGAATTTTTATATCTTTTTGAGCTTATTAATAAATTCTCAGCTGGTAACATGCATGTTGTAAAAATTTTGCATGTAAGATTTTCCAAAAATAAAGTGTCACGTAATCATAGCTGACGTCACGGGTAATTAGTATGTGAGAAATGTATGATGCCCCGGTCACAGTCAAGGTATGGANCCCGGTCGCAGTCAAGGTATGGAAAGTATGGCCTCGGTGTTTAACATCTACAATTAAAATTGGTATTGTGAATTTGAGGTGTAATTTCACCAGATTATCACTGCATTTTCATATGGGAGCCCTTAACGTAATTGCGAAGATGAAGTCATACACCAAATATCAATTGGCTGTGATATGCAGTTTCAGAGAAAAGTGCGATGAAAATATTTGTTTCGGACGGACGGAGGTAAAACAGTATACCCCCCTCCTTCGGAGCGGGGGTATAAAAACAATGTTTTATTGAAATTTGTGACTGAAACCTCAGTCAAAATTTGCCTGCTTGATCAAAAAACACGCCGACAGACAGCACACAGGCTTTAAATGAAAAACTCAGTTTGGGTATATTATTGTAGAAACATGTCGTTTTCAGCCTGCAATGTCATATTATTAAAAATAAATGTATATTACCTTGACCATTTTCTCGTTTTAAGTTCTTCTTTTTCATTCTCAAACTCATCCAGTGACCACCATTTTCTGTCTTTGTCATGGAAGTTTTCAAAGTCAAGCTCTTGGAATGGGTGCAAGGCGCCACCGAGGAATTGGACGATGGGTATGCACGAAATCCAGGAGGGGTTTCTCTCTGTTCGGTCCTCTGTATTGTGGGCCGTTTTCTTTAGGAACCACACCAAACCTTGTCTCATGTGTCTTTTGTAAAAACGAAAAACAGTAGCAGNTTGTCTCATGTGTCTTTTGTAAAAACGAAAATTAAAGAGTAGCCATGCATTATTGTAAAAATACTCTGACATAACTTAGTATACCTAGCCCTTTCATATCTTTTTCAATTGCTTCAGAGTTATGTAGATTCCGTATTTAATGTCAGAACTTAATATTGCAAAATGCATCATGGACATCAAAGGTTACTAGATTGATCACTGTTTGCTATTTTATTCAGGGTCAGTTTTTTTTACCCCCCCCCCCCAAAAGACTTATATGCGAGTATATATGTTATATTTCATGACTATAATCTACAATTAAACTTGTTGTAATACTTGGTATTTACAGTTTCATTGATGGCTGCATGACAGATTCCAGGAAGTCTAACTGTTCACAGGTCCTCTTCTGCGTGTCAGGCAAAAGCAGAAGTGCCCGGTGGATAATTTCCACTAAACTGTTATCCAACAAGTCGTGTGAAATATCCAGATCACAGAGAAGTGCAACAATGAGGAGAGCCTTTAGAATTCTGTGATTTTCATCCACTTTGTTTGATTCAATATCCAACATCTGTATTGTGTCCCTTAAATGATCCGTCATGATGAAAACTGAAATTAAACAAGAATATGGAAAGTACATTGTTATAGAATTCTACATGTAAATGAATTCTGTCACTTGATAGAAAGGAACACTGGCAATTATCTTGGTTGATGCTGACATAATTTTCATATGTGTCAATTTTATCATTGGAGAATACAATGGAATTTCATACTGATACTTTCAAGAATCCTAGGAAAATTGTTTATAAAATAGATGAAGTATCTGGGTATATGCAATATAATTAACTAGAATGTCTATGGGACTAATCCACCCGGGGGACGACAGACTACTATAATAACAAAGAATTTTCTCAGATTAACAGAAGTTGTGTAATCAATGGGTAATATAGTAATATTATTCTTTAAGGAGGAGTTGTGGACGATGGCAACTAATGCATACATTGGTGAAGATGCCTAAGTCCAAAGTTCATATCTTGTACAAAAATTGTCCAAAACAAAATTCCTGACAATATGCACACTCCATTATGTGATCTAACACTCAAAAAGTTTCATAAAATCCTGAAAGTCGTTTAGGAGGAGTTGCGGACAACTCACTGATGCATAGGTATATTGGTGAAAAATGCCTAAGTCCAAAACGTTCATATCTGTACAAAAATGTCAAAAAAAGAATTCCTGAAATATGCACATCTCCATTATATAATTCTAACACTCCACAAAGTTTCATTAAAAATCCTGCAAGTCGTTTGGAGGAGTTGCGGACAACGCACTGATGCATAGGTATTTGGTGAGAAATGCCTAAGTCCAAAACGTTCATATCTTGTACAAAAATTGTCCAAAATAAAATCTGACAATATGCACATCTCCATTATGTATTGGTAAGACTCCACATAAGTTTCATTGAAATCCTGCAAGTCGTTTAGGAGGAGTTGCGCGACAACGCACTGATGCATAGGTATATTGGTGAAAATGCCTAAGTCCAAAATGCTCATATCTTGTACAAAAATTGTCCAAAGATAAATTCCTGACAATATGCAACTCTCCATTATGTATTGTAACACTCCACAAAAGTTTCATTGAAAATCCTGCAAGTCGTTTAGGAGGCAGTTTGCGGCAACAGACATATTTCGGACAGAACGCGGAACGGACACACAGACAGGGTGAAACCTTATTATCCCCACCCAAACTTCGTTTGCGGGGGGTATAATAAACTCCTTTGCTGATGAGTAGATATAAACTCACCAAACAAGTCATAGTAATGTTATGGAATATACACATAGTCTTAGAAAGCCTAAAAGCAAACCATTCAAAAATTTCATGGCCAAAGTTTGTGTGAACATTTTTACAGGTGGATGGATGCATGGGCAGCTATCAGAAAATAGATGATCAGGAAAGCTTGCTTATGCTTTCAGCTCGGGTGAGATGAAAATAACTTTGTCCCCATATTGCGACCTCACCTTAAATCCATCCCACCACATCCATTATTTGTCAGCGGAAATTTAAATCTGCCTTAAAATTTTGAGGATGTTTTAAAATCATTTTTCCTCAACTATAAATCTCAAAAGTATCTCATCAGCCTCTATTGCATGTGATGAAGCATACAAATTTCTAGACCGTACACAAAGTGAGAATTTTACCTCTTTCCAGATTTCTGGGTCACGCTGGCTTCTGTATTTCATGAAATGATCTTTGACTCCTCCTTTAAAAACTTGACGGTACTCATCCATAATGGCAAAGAAGTCAGAAGGATCCTGAATTGGCATTTCTATGGCATGTCTCATGTCTGGCAAATATTGTTTTAAAGCAAAATGACCATCATTTTCCATCGTTTCAATCATGTTGGAGTTTGCAAATCCTAATGTGTCTTTGAAGAAATTGACAACAGCGCCGTTTTTCTTTGCATAGATGTAACCGTCATATTGCTGGTAGGAATCTAAGTAAGACAAAACAAAATGTGCAAAACATGTAGTTTGGTTTTTTTATTTATTTTATGTAGGTAATCCCATTTCAGAATACCAGATGGTACATGTATATATTGAAAAAGCAAGAAGAAAATGTGTCAAAGACAGAAATGGCCGGGGTTGCCTGTCAATATGTTGATTTTTATTTCAAAGTTGAAAGAAGTACATGAATAAATTTCACGAAATTTTTCTATTGGGCTTTAGGATGCTTATTTAAATATACAATAAAAGTTCAGCAATTAACTACATGTAACAAGAATGTGTTTGTGAAACACTGATGCCCCCGGATTCCACAGGCTTCAAAAGGATTATGCATGTGAAATATGAACAAGGCTCACAGGCCTTAACGTCACATGAGTATCAATCCATACGGGGAGTCTCATATTTGTCATTTTTAAGTCTCCACTAGGGTGTGTTCATGTTACTCATCTTTCAAAATATGCATATGATTCCTATTCAATACACAAGAAAATTATTCATTTCAATCTCACAAATGGTGTTGTTTAACCGTTAAAAATTATAAAAGAAAACCCATACTGCAATTTAATGCCAGTGAGCTTGACTTTTGACCCAAATTAATAGAGATCATCTTCGTCCCATGGGTAGTTGTTTCATGTATGATATGATGACTCGATTGGAAAGTACAACGCTGAAAGCTCAGAAACTATTGTTCACTTTGATGTCCAGTGCACTTGACCTTTGAACCATTTGATCCAGATTTGATCTTCTCGTTCAAGGGGTAATCTATATGCATGATATGGGATTCTACGTGAAAGGATAATGCTTCAGAAACCGGAAACATATTTGCTACTGTTGTTTGTTAGTGTGTTTGACCTTTGACCTTAAATTCGATAGGAAACATCTTCATCCCATGGATAGATCATATTGCATGATATGGTAACTCTAGGGGGGCTATACACTTTAGATGCTCGGAAAACAGTTCTGTTTACAGACGAGAAGATAGACATTCCATGATCCAGTTAACCCCCCCCCTTCCCAAACCTTGTTATGGGGGGGGGTGTATATAGGATAAGATAAAGGCTCATGTTCATGTCCAAATATTCATTTCCATTTAAATTAATATGGAATAATGTATTACTGGAGAATGTTTTTTCAATTTGCTTACATAATAAACACTATGTAACAAGTTTGGCCAACCCGTGGGTTACTAGAACCTACTACCGGGATCCTTAGACTGTGTGGTTGATAAAGAAGAAGATGTTTTTGGAAGATTGATGAATGCAGCCCCCTGTCCAGGCCCCAGGGGTGCAAAAGACGCTGAAAGTTTACAAATTAGTGCCCCTTGTCCAAAGATGCCTCATACACCAATTTGAAAAGAATTGGAATGGTAGTGTTATCAAGAGAAGTTAAGAATGTTCCATATTGTTAACAACATTTCATCAATGATCATTTGGCCTCACTAATACGAAACCCCTACCCCTAAGTGTACGAGATTATGTGTATATGTTATAGTTCAGGTATTATAGTTATTTGTTGGGGGCATATAAAGCTATTATGGAGAGGAAATGACTCAGAGTGGGGACTGTTCAAGCATTCTGTCAGATATATGTTTAGTTTGTAATGATTTTTTTGTTATTGTCTATGTTTAGATTTCGGTTCATTGACGAGCCTTTCCTACAGATTGGGAGCATACAAACCCACACTGAGTGTGCCAGAAGAGGGATGACACAACTATGAGTCTGACCAGTGTCCGTCGAGTCTGATTGCTGCAGTAGCATCAGGTGAGAACTGGCATGTCACAGCGGAGCACATACCCCGAAACCACATCCTTGCCTTTTTTATTTTCTCCCATCTATAAGAAACACGGCAGGTGCCGGTGGCTACTGACAGTTCACAGTCAAGTTCATTACATCGGCCTCCCCACTGGGTACCCCCTGACAGTCCATGAATACATGTCGAGAGACAGCCAGACCAGGATGCACACTGGGGCCAGGCACCAATACCATACCCTGGAAGAAAGATCACGGGACTTATAGGGATGAACCCTCGGGGTAATAGATAAGCGTACTTATGGAAAGACCAGTGCTTGCATCCGGGATGGTGGTCTAGCAGGAAGCAGACGGCAGCGAAGAAGGACATTGACCTCTCGCCAGCTAACAATTCGTGCAAGCAGAACTTTCTGCTCCAAGCAGGCTCTTTTCCCCCTGGGCAAGGCGATATAAAAACATGGAAAACTACTGAGCATGGAATGGTTACCCAGCGTACCACTAAGAGCGTGCTGGACAAACGCCCTGACTAACCTTATATTTCCCGCCTTCGCAGATGGGAGCGTACACAGAGGGCACACATCGGGTTCCTTTCATCTGGAGATGGGATACACGAGACGTTTTGATGCCATCTTCTAATTTCGACAGGAGAAAGGTGTGACGACGACTAATTTTTCTCTATGATGAAGAAACTTTGGAGACGCACTGTGGAGAACCATTGACTTTCTATTACAGTGTGGACAGCTGGATTGTTCTCAAACTTGAAAAGTTCCAATTTGCCCAGAAGATGTTGATTTGCTGGTTTAAGATCACAGAGGAGGCAAATCTTCCCCTCAAATACATTGAGGCTATCAAGATGCATTCCCCACCCCAGCCGTACAACTGAATATTCGTAGCTGTTGGACTATTAACAGGGTCAAGCTAATGCCAAGCTCAGAGGAGGCACTGAATATTTGTTCAGCACCTTTTCTCTAGCCCCAAGTACAGTTCTTCTGGTCCCTACCTAGGATAGAGCATTTTGAGGAGATCGAAAGGAGGCATTATTGAGCAGTATTCCACAAAGGAGATCGAGATATTCGCATTTCAAAAAACCACATGCTTGCGCCAGAACTGGTCGAAAGGAGGGCATCGGCTATTTCTCCTCCTCCAGAAACATTGCAAATGTGCAATCAAACTACACAGACTTGTGCACCGATGGTTGGAAATACCACCTTGGCATTCCAGTTTCCTCAATGGCGAAAACGCTGCAGCACATAGATGTGAGGCTGCTAGGCCATAGACATGGGGACTAGAGAGACAAATATTTCACCCCGCTTCCAGATTTAACTTGTTTGTAACAGAATACAACCAACTGAGAAAACTTTGGGACAGAACCTGTGGATGAATTCAACACACGACGTTTCGGCTAAAAAGAGAAACTTCTGCCTGGCCTCCGATCGAACATATCCAGAAGACCACAAAAGATGCCGCAGATGCAAGTGTCACAGATACCCTCAGCAGTAATCCGACGACGATATTAATCCATGTCGGACTCGCTGAGAGCTCATGGGGGCAGCATCCATATGCGGGATTTGGAAATGTTAAACCATATCATGGACGCTTAGCTCAAGAGCTCATAAAAGCGATTGTCTATACTCTCCGGCTTTACTTGATGCCCTCACAAACACGCAGTGAAAGTGAAATAGGGATAAATCCTGTTTCCAAGACACGCTAGTATGGCGTACTTCCTCTCTTGTTTATCTGGTTGTATTCGTAAATGAACAGAGTGTGGCTACTAAACCCCTTAGAAGCAATGCTATCGTAGAAGCTTCAGCGCCCACCAAGGTGTGTATCGATGGAGCTGTCAGAGGCTCATCTATGTTATTTTGGCCGGGATATGACCAGAATGATATCCAAAGTACGGAGCTCGGTGCACCGGATATGGCAACACTAATGCACCATCCACAGCACAATCTCCATCGAATTCTCATCCCCTTCTACACATTTGAAAAAGTATTATGCTGATTTTTGACTTGTGGGGAACCATTACCATTATCATAGGGTGAACAGCTTTCAGGGTGGCCTGAAATTTTACCCTTCACTCCCACGGGAAGTGCTCCAATGCTGGATACAAGGGGGCCTTATCGCATTTTGAGATCTTTTTTCGCTACATTGGCGTGCCAGAGGATAGGTTCCTCTTGATGGAGGCCCGGATTCGGTGGCTAACCAAACACAGTCCTTCCTTTGAGGAGTGGGGGGTACATTCATAGGAAATCATCTGGCATATCACCGCACATTACCAAATAATGGCGTGCTGAGTGTCGCAGTCAATCTGCCAAAGCGTCTGTTAGATAATCCAATCAACCCGTCAGGAAGCTCGACAACGACAAACTCTCTAAGAGCATTATTGCATACTCGAAGAAATACTTCCCAGATCCTGATTGCAATGTGTCCCAAGCACGAAATTGTCTTTGGACGAACCTATAAAGACCGCATTTTTTCGTCATCTCAAATAGCTTGACAAGTTTCAATAAGAGCTTATTAAACCCATTTGCGTGGGCTTGGAGTAGCACAGAAGACCACGTCTACGTAAGGTTTCGTGAAGACATCAAGACCACAATGAGCCACTCCCAGGAAACCTCTAGAAAGATGTCAGTAGGCGACACGATTTTTGTCTGGGCGGAGAACCAACTGGAAGAATAATCCAAAGACAGATGGGATTCCGGACTGGTTTTTGGTTGTCGAGAGTCGTCCTAATGAGCAATATCAGTCCAAAGGTAGATGGGTCAGGGAGATTACATCTAGGAGATATGCGCTAATCTCTCGGCATTTTCAGCCCGCTACTATGGAATCCAACAGCACCGCCTAACATCCCTGAGTGTGAGGTGTATTTATAACTCCTACCGGATGTTTCTGGACAGATAGTGCAACTCCAAATGATTGTGTCTACCTGGCCATACAGTGGCAATGGAACAGTAGAGCCAATAAACAATTGTGACCCACACCTACTCCAATACCAACCACAAGATGCATCAAATGTGGAACTAAAACTACCTGGCAGCCCTGAGAACGTCTCTTCCGCAAACAGGAGGGACGAGGAGGAGAGATTAAAGCACGCCGAGGATGGAGGGAGAAGGCTTCAGAAAGAGGAATGATTAGCAGCTTTACATGAACTTGGGGGGGATGTCGGTTATGTGATTTATTGTAATATAAAGTTCAGGTTATTATAGGTTTAGATATTCGTTATTATTATTTTTGTATTATTTACTTTTAGATGAATGAATTCGTCATCTGCTTTGTTAATAAACACTAACTGTAATAGAACGAGTCATTCTTTCATAGGGTCACGAAATTTAATTATAATTAGAAAACTTGTTCATTCCAGCAAATCTATTGTTTTAAATTTCTATCAATGCTTATGAAGTGTTTTGAAATGTTTCATATTATATTACCAGTTTTGGCCCCATCCCTGGGGGTCAGACCCCTACCCCTGGCGGATCACCAAATTTTACATTTTGGTAAGAGGCTTCCTGCTTACTCTAACTATGCATTTAGTTTCTTCTCAGGTAGTGTGCGGGTTGTAAGAAGAAGGAAGATTTTTTGAAGAATAGTCCACTTTTCGGGCAGTTTGCCCCGGCCCCAGGGGTCGCAAAAAGACCTGCAATTTACATTTATGTGCCCTTGTCCAAGATGCTTCATACCAACTTTGAAAAGAATTGGAATGGTGGTTTCAGAAGAAGTTAAGAATGTTCAACTTGTTTAACGGCATTAAGACGACGACGGACGCAACCAATTGCTATAGGTATCTGGAGTTTATCAGGTGGACCTGTAAAATTTCACTTCATTCAAAATTATGGCCAATGTTTAGTTTTGGAAAAGTAGGGTCAAACCTTCAAGGTGGAGGTCAAAAATGTTGTACCAGTAGAAAGGGCTTTGTCCATAAGAACACGACTGTGTTATATGAAAGTCCACACTTGCCATTCAAAAGTTATGCCAATGTTAGTTTTTGGGCAACGCAAGACAAACTGGACAGCCAAAACTATATGCCCCAAATCGAAGATTCGGGGGCATAATACAATAAATCATGAAATAACATGGGTTATTACCAGTATTGAAATTTGTACTAGTATGAATAATAATGCTGAAACTTCGTGTAACTACGGAAGTATAGTGTTGAACAGGTTGAAATCGATATCCAACCATTATGGGACACCCTCTGATGATGGGTTTTAAGTCTGAGGCTCGACAATGTCGATTTGGCCGGTAAAGTGTTTATGATTTGGGTACTTGAATAATACTGGGAATATTCTAAGTCGTTCAGCAGGAAGTAGGTGTCAGGACAGGTCTGAATGGGATCCCAGCGAGTATGGGCCCCGCTGATGATTGGTATAGACCACGCTGATGATGGTATATTAAGGTCATGAGGTACATGAATAACTAGAAATACTGTGAGTAACTCACAAGGATACCTCCGCTCACCCTTATCTTCTACGCTTCGACTTGAGTCACTGACGCTTGAACAAAGAGATATGTCCGGCCACAAATCCATGTTAAACAGCATTCTGAGAGTATTAGCACAGCAATACAGTAGTCCCCTACGTTTACTAAGTTATTGGGACGCACAATATCTAAATTTCATTTGTAGCTATAATCATATTACTGTATGGTAAAAAAGGCAATATTGGTTGGAGCTCAGGATGGACAAGGGCTATAATCTGTGAAAATGAATAGATCTCACCATCAATTCGCTCTTGATCTTAACTCGGTATGGCAAAGGAATGTTCAAATATACTGAATATCTGCAGAGCAGTGAAAATCAGATGTGTTTGGTGTGACAGCGAATGGGATCGAGCCCCGCCTACATGAAGTCTATGAAGGAATTAGTAAGTAAAATTGAAGTTTTTCATATGCTAACTGGTGGCCGTATCCCATATATCATAATTTTGAGTTGCAGAGATATAATGAACGGAAACGGAAAATTTCTGGATTTTATTTCTAAGTTCCAAGAGGGCTAACTCTGTCAAAAATCATTGGACCATGACCACTTCAAATTTGACCGGCAATTTCCTGTGATCGTATATATATACCAAGATTTGAGTGAATGTGTGCAACCGTTGCAAGAGCATACATGAACGGAAACGAAAACTTTCTGATTTTTTTCTAAGTTCAAGAGGGCTAAACTCTGTCAAATCATTGGCACATAAACCAATCTTCGAACTTGACGCTGCATTATTCTTTTTGACAATATCCAATACCAAATTTGCAGTTGAAAGTGCGTATTGAACCGATTGCAGAGATATGGAACGGAAAACCAATGATGATCGGGAAGGACGGAATGAGAACAGGGTAACACTATGTGCCCGGCCATTTTAAGTGGCGGGGGCATTATAAAATGCGGAAAACGGATATTTAACTGAAATTTTCAAGGTCAAGGGCCATAAATCAGTATAAATGAATGGATAAAACCAGACTTGTCTGTAACTTGGTATGCGAGCAATGTACCAATATTCATAAATGAATATCTGCAAGCAAATGAGAAAACGATAGCGGAAAACGGATAATTGATGAATTTTTCAAGTCCAAGGACATAATCATACTCTATGGGTCAAACCAACTTAACTTGATCTGTAACTTTGGGTGATGCAAAGCATGTAAAATATCTGAAAAGAAATATATGCAAACAGTGAGAAATAAAAGTGCGGAAACTGTAATAATTAGTAAATTTTCTAAGTCCAAGGGCCCATAATCTCAGTGAAAATAATGTTACCCAACTCAAAACTTGATCTGTAACTTGGTTGGAAAGCAATGTCAAATATCAAATGAATATTTCTGCAAGCAGTGGGAAAAGACAGAGGCCCATGGGCCACAAATGCTCACCTGAGTGAGCCTTGGCCTCACACTCTTATCAGAAAGTTAAAGGTAAATGTTGTATTATCTGGTCTTGGAGTTTTTAATATAATTCACATGTAATACTTGATTCCCTATTGTGCCCACATACCCTTGGGGTTGATTTTGTACAAACTTGAATTTCCACTATATAGTGGGAGCTTTCAATAAATTTCACGCTTTCCTTGGTCATGGTTTTTGAGAAAAAAGATCTTTAAAGAATTTTTCTATATATCAATGTAAACGTTTGATCCCCTATTGTGGCCCATCGTACCTCGGGGGTCATGGATTTTGTAACACGATTCTCTCGTATATCAGGAAGCTTCCATATAATTCAGCTTTCCTGGCCGCGTGGTTCTTGAGAAGATTTTTAAAAAAAAATGACAACCACCCTATTATTTGCATTTTCGTGATTAATCTCCCTTTGAAAGGGAGCTGGTCCTCATTTGGAAAAATATGAATCCCCTTCACCCAAGGATGATTTGTACCAAGTTGGTTGCATTGTCGGCCCAGTGTGTTTCTTGAGAAGAAGGTCAAAAATTGAAAAGTTTAACAGACAGACGACGGACACAGGTGATCAGAAAAGCTCATTGAACCTTCGGTTGCAGCGTGGCTAAAAGCTGCGGAAAAACTGATAATTTATGTAATTTTTCTAAGTCCAAGGGCCATAACTTCAATGAAAATGAATGGATCGAACAACTCGGACATGAGTGTCACTTGGATGGCAAGAATGTGCAAAATATAATGAATATTGCAGTCAGTAAGAAAAAAAGTCTGGAAACCATGGGACGGACATGGGGACAGACAGACAGACTGAAGACAGACCGACACAAAAGAAGAAGCTATGTCCTCCTCTGGTTATAAACGCAGTAGGGGACTAAAACTCATAAGTTTACCCTTGAGATAAAGGTCAAGGTTATACGAGGTCATGAATGTAAGTGATACATCTTTCATGGTGATAACTATATGGCCAATATTCCACGTTAGAAAAAACTTAATCTTTGACCTTCGAGGTCAAAAGTCAAGAGTCATATGAATCAAAGGGTCACATATAGGTATGAAGTATATGCAATATATCCTCTCATATTGACCATTAGATTAGTGGTATGCATAAGTCAAAGAACAAGAGAAGTTGGGCCTAAGACAGAATTAACACCGCAGATCGGACAGACAACAAAACAGACAGAGGTAACATGACATATTCAACAGCATGAATGATGCATCCATGTGCAAATGCAAAAATGAGCATCCGGTCGCAATACCACGCTCCCACATTGCTTGAAAATGTAGTTTGGGCAATCGGGTGAAAAATATAATTGAATTCGGGTTATAAATAGATACAATAAATTGAGTAACTTTTGATTATACTAGGATGTTTTTTCTAAAATAAAGAAGAGATCTTTTCATTAAACATACAATATTTATCGCTTCTTCATTCAGTGTTAATTGGGTGAGAGGTCAAGGGGCTAATTCCCGAAAAAATAAAAAAATGATCGGATTCTCCTGTGTATATGGCGCATCTAACAGTATGTTCTTCATACTACAAAGTTCACGGATATCTGGTTGAGCGGATTTCCAGAGGAGTTCGCGCTGACAAACTGTTTCAATAGTATAGACCTTTGCTTTAATATGTGGCCAAATTTCTAAGTTCAAAAGAAGGACCATAATTCCCGGAAAATAAATTGAATCGGAATTTCCTGTGTATATGCGCACTACCGTATGTTCTTCAATCACTACGGTTTCATCGATAATCTGTTTGAGCGGTTTCAGAGGAGTCGCGCTGACAACCTGTTTCAATAGTATATCGAAAAAACTACGCAGAAAAATATAACTTTAAATGAGGCCAAAATTTTCTAAGTTCAAAAGGGGGGCATAATTCCCGCAAAAAATTGGAATCAGAATTTCTGTGTATATGCACATCTCCATGTATGTCTTTCATACTATCAAAGTTTCAACGAACTTCCTGTTTGAGGTGTTTCAGAGGAGTGCGCTGACAAAAAAAACAAAAAGGACTGACGGACTAGACAGGCAGGTAAAACTATTATACCTCCGCACTC
>CAJDSM010045936.1:1859-18975 GCA_903981925.1 Ostrea lurida
GAGTTCAAATATATAGGACACATGCGGATAGCGCGCACGCTGCAATCATATGGCCGCAATATACATGAGTTTCACTATTCGGTGAATTGTTATGACAAAAATATCGGACCAAATGTAGAACTGAAGAAGTCCAAATCCTTTGGTCGAAAAATGCTGAAGCAAATCAAACTCAAAATATGCATACTATATTGACTGTCATCAGCAAAGATCATCGGGATCGCCTGCACTCCTATTGATGCCTTTCAATACTATATAAGGCAGAAGATGTACCAAACACAAAAACAAAATCCCAGGGACAGAAATGCATGCATGTATATCCAAAAATAAATGGTCTTCAATACTTTACATGATATTAGACCTTCCTACGTAAGAACACTTTTGATCTTAAACTTTATTTTCTTATTGTAGCTCCCATCTTAACCGGGGGAGGGTTTCATTTTAGACAAACTTGAATGCTGCCATGTTAATTTGACAAAACTGAACACCAACTGTTCTTGAGAAGACAATTTTTAAAAGATGTTTCCTATATACAAATGTAAACCTATTAAAAATAGTTGCCCCCTAATGCAACATCACCCTAACCCTGGGAGCCACCATTTGAACAAACGTGAATCTTCACCATATAATGATGCTTCCATGTTTATTTGACAAACTCTACACTTGCAGTTCTTGAGAAGAAGATTTTGTTTTTAGATTTTTCCTTAGATAATCTTTTATCAAACTTTGTCCAACTATTGTGGTCCCCTTCCTTCACCCGGGAGGCATGATCTGAACAAACTTAAACCTACTCCATATCTGAAAGCTTTCAGGTAAACATCGACTATTCTGGTTCAATGGTTCTCGGGAAAATGTTTCCCTTTATATTTACATGTAAAAAGTTGGTCTCCTATTGTAGCCCCATCGTACCCCTGGGAGTCATGATTTGTTTAACCTTGAATCCCCACTATATTAGGAAGTTTCCATATAAATTTCATCTTTTCTAACCCAGTTCTTGGGAAGAAAATTTTTAATATATTAATGACACCACCCTATTTTTGCACTTTTAAAAAAAATATTTTATTTTGTATGATACATAAAAAGATTGGACAGCAGGCGTAGCCTATATAAGCCTCACTTTCGTGATTATCTCCCCTTTGATGCAGGCTTGGTCCTTCATTTGACGAAACATGATTCTCCTTGACCCAAGGATGATTTATAATTTGGCCGAGCGGAAGTAGAAATTGTGAAAAGTTAACTGACGGATAGTCAGACAACGGCTAAAAGGCAATTAGAAAAGCTCACATGAACCTCTGGTTCAGCTGAGCTAGCAAAAGGAGATGATGATTCGACAAACCAACAATCAGAATACATGCAAGATATTTTCATATTTAAAAAAAAAGAAAAAGCAACCTAACTAAAATTAGATTCTTTGATCCGCTCACATATCGCTATGTACAAAACGCGTCAGGTACCGGCATATAGTCATTACCAACCAATCAGAAATCATACTCGTGTACCAGTATATCTCAAACGCAATGTGAGAGTTTGTAATTCTTTATTCATTAGCCATTTATTCTCAGGAACGTCACTGCATTTGCTTTATAATTTCACTATCAATTAAGGCTTACCATAGAACAGGAAATTCCTAAACTTGATCCTACTTTCGGTTCTAACATCATTGCATACACAATCGTGTGTACTGGTAAGATTCTTGTTTGTTCTTTGTTTTGTTCAGATGAAAAATATGTCATATAACAATTTCTAATGACAATCTATTGTTAAATTTAAGAATGTAACATAGTTAAGTTTTATTTTTAATTATACAAATACAAGCAAAGGCCTTTGTGATTAGAAAGAGACATGAGGCTGCTTGGAGATGAGCCTCACATGCACGTGAACTTTTGTGTCTTGCAAATATGAAGTTGGCAAATTGTGTACATAGATAGGAACTATCCCTCCCCTTTCTTCTTGTCTTTTCCCAGTCTTGAAAAAATCGCACTAGTGATGGCTTCTTTTCATAGCCAAATGGCTCAAAATAATGAAGATTTTTTTAAATATCCCTGTGAGTTTAAATTTAGCTCCCGTTATGGTTGTAAAGTTTCTGCATTCTTAGGTGGCAGAATCCTTTTAAAAAATCTCTACAGGTAGGTTTTATCTATTACGAAAATTAGATTCCATACATACTTTGTTACAATTAAAGATGGGGAGATAAATATTTTCCATCGTTTAATTTTCATAGCTTTATATTCCATTTTCACCCGCAACCTGCACATCTTATCTATATTTCTCTGATAATAAGATAGTTATGTAAAATGAATTATTTATTTAATTTGATTCAGTAAATCTACATTGAAATTGATTGGAAAATTGGTCACGATCTACCTTATCTTGCATTACAGATATGACGGGCATTCAGGTGAATGTTTTTTAATGCACATATGGATTGGTCCGATGATTCTTGGTCTGGTAAGCAGATTGCTGGTATTTTGTTGATAATATTAAAGCAATACAAGCTGTAACTGACGACATTTTTTTTTTTCTTCAAAAATTCAAATATGCACCATTTAACATCTACCGATAGAACTGATCTGGTGAAAATCTTCGCAAAATAAAGATGGGAATATTGATAGAGAGCATACCTTAAATGAGCAATTCGAATAATCCGCCACAGCCTCAAACGCAATGGCACAGAAACGACAATTGCCGAAGGGCATACAGAGATAGAAACCGACGTGAGTAAATAAACAAATTGTTTGCTTTGAAATATTGCATTGTGTTATGAATGACTAAAATTACTATATGTGTAACAAAGTAATTACTACACAAATGTGGCACTAAAGTAAACTTTTGATGATAATTTTCTTTGCAATTGGCATCTTAATCTGATACGTGTTTAGCACGTGTTTCTCTTCCGCTACGTTCCAAACTGGTGACATCCGAAGTATTCCGAACAGGAAGTACTGACAGAATGACAATAATTCACGAATCGACATTTTCTGATGAATTGACACGTTTATTTCTTCAAGTCAACCTTGATTAAGTGAAACTACATATTCCCAACCAAAGTACATGTATGTCACTCTATTTGTTCTTTTATTTTAAAAATTACTTGCTGTAAGTTACAGCTTGTATTGCTTTAACAATAAAAGCCACAAACCTGAATATTTAGGGGTCAGGTTCAATATGATTAGAATACAGATCATAAGTGCCTATGTCCCTTTAATGTAAAAGGCATATAAATATGTTATAGTGTCACTTATATTCTAAGCAAGGATATTTTTTTTTACCAATTTTAGAATATGTTGAACTAAGCAAAGACAAACATGTATTTGACGTCAGCTGAATATTACAAATGGCATCCAATGTCCACAGATTCAACGCAGTTTTGGACAGCCCTGTTTGGAGTCGATGAAAACACTAATTGAAGTTCCACGTTGTCCGACAAACAAAAAAGAATGGGATACTGCAGCTGCAGAAAAGAATTGCGAGAATCTCGCCACTAAGCAATCGTGCACAGATCCATCAGATTTTGTTTATCACTGCTTACTGAATGAATGGGCCAATGGAACAGTGGAAGTTTGTGCACCAACTTGGTTTATTTCAGGTATTTGAAGAATATATTATCAGGATGTCACTAATTTTATTTCTTGAATGAAAAGATGGATATAACGAACAGTAATCAATCCTATCAGTTCAAACTAAATACAAATTAAAAGCTTGGCAAACATAGACCCCTAAATATACCACATGAGGACTAAGCATCACCTGTCAGCAGGTCACATCTTCTGTAAACTCATTGTCTTGATCAAGTAAACGGAGTAATCCCGTAATCAAAATCAGATATAAAGAGTGGCAGTTGGTATGAAACACGTCAGAATATGTTGAATACAAAAGACGAAGTTAACATCGTGTCAAATGTAATCACAATCCAAAAACATATACAAAATCGAGTGTAGGGCAACACGGACCTTCGACAAAAGCGAAGGTAGGATCAGGTGCCATGGAGGAGTAAGCATCCTCTACTGACCGATCACAGCCTCCCTGTGTCCTTAGACGAAATAAAGTAAACGGGATTACCCGTAGTCAAATCCAGTAGTAAAATGACATTCTAACAAAAGGTATGAAACAAATCAGTCAACATATGACTTATTCATAATTTGCAATCGCAAACAAGGTCATTATAGTGATCATAGAATTTGCGAAATGATGACGTTAAACGAGATTCGTTAGAACCTTGCTACATAAACTTTTTTGTTAGTATATGGCCTCGCTTTAAAATGTCCTCATACGTATAGCGTGCTCTTGCACCATTTACCATTTTTCCTCGCACCACCTAACTTTACACAATATCGACTTAATGTATAACTTATAGGTATCAAGAGCAGAGAAAGATTCCCTTCAACTTCGGATGTGCGATTTAGTTAGACAAAGAAAACTTGCAAATATGACAATCAGTTCCATCTTGTACGCAGTATTCATTTACAACACCCGTGTCATCATACTGGCTTAACAAAATTTAAATCATCTGGTTTGTATTTCATACATTTGTTTGGAAAAAATTGCAAATCAAGATGCGTAATAGAATGTTTGCATTTACAAATTGTACGTTAGACTCTCCTGAGATTAGATTGCGTCTTGGAGTCGACCAGTAAAGAAAAGAGTATAGCAAAGACTTTGATATGAATCCATGCGAACCTTCTCCACACGTACATTTGACATATGCATGTCTACAACTGCATTCACTTAATTTTTTTTAAATGTTAAATTTTACACCATTTAACGCAAAAGCTACCAACTGAAATGCATTATGGGTCGTAAACGTATGGCATCTGTGTTATGTTTAAAATTAATATTGTGCATTTAGAATCATTGCTAAAGTATATACATGGACTATTTTATTGGGCCTATTCATTTTTGCTTCTTTCTGGCTATTTCATTTTCTATTGGCACTCAAGATTCCACAGTTCAGCCGCCTTAATTAATTTCTTTGTACGTTTTTGTTGCTTTTATTTTTTCCATTTTAATCAATTTTTGGTTTGTTTGTTTGGTTTGCTTGTTTGTTTGTTTCTTTGGTTGGATGGTTGGTTGGTTGGCTAGTTCATTGGTTGTTTGGTTGATTTTACCATTTTTTTTTTATTTTTTATTTCTATTTTTATTTATTTAGTTATTTTTTTATTTATTAATCATTATTTTTTTTTTTTTTTGCTCTTTGTTTTCTATGGTCACGTCTAACATCTTAAGTTAATTAAGTTTATCCTATTCTTTTCCTTTAGCTTGGAAAACTTTAACGTCTTGAAAGTCCATATGTATGTCAACCAATGAAATTTTTTTTGTGCCAAACATGGCTTTGGCTCTGTTATATCTCAATGCTTTGAATGATATACTTGAAGTCTTCGAAATAATATATATTTTGTTAAAAGAATACGTCCATTGGCATTTTTACTATGTTTATGATTTTTAACAACATTTTCAAATAAAACATCACTTGTCTAAATTTTGAAACGAACACATATATTTAATGTTTTACTGGAATAAAACTTTTAAATTTGCTCTGTAGGTTTTTGTGCGATGTTTAGTTCTGATGAGCAGAGAATCAAGGATAACTTTGATCTGGATTGTAGCAGTTACGCGAAACCATGTGACACAAGATACATCTCCTCGGAGGCCTACAAATGTGTGTACTACTGTATTTATTTTTCCATTAATCATAAATTACGTAATATATTATTACATGTATCTCAGATATTGCAAACACACACAACCAATATATTGTTTTTAGGTTTTATTTGGCGATAAAGAGCACGGCTGATAAAAAGTACCAAAACAATACAAATCAAAATTCAAATTGTGGGCTACCTCACAAATGACAAGCCCCAAAATGTACACATCAAAGTCAACATTCATATAAGATGACCACGACCCAGAAAATGCAAAGATCAAGGACAGGCAAGTTCAAATATAAATCATATACGGTTGCAATTTTTATGCACCAGATGCAAACAAATTCAATATATGACCTTGACCCTGGGAGATGCAAAGGTCAAGGTTCAAACATTAAACAAACAATGGACATGAGCCTGGGAGAAGCAGAAATCAAGGCCGAATTTACAAATCAAATATAACGTTTTCAAATGTACAAAATAAGCCGCTCGTTGGGCAAACAGACTCAACTACAAGTGGTTTGCACCAAAGATCTTTCAGTTGGGTATCCGCCACCAATTTGGTGGGAGTCAAGGGCGGCTTTAGGACATTGCAGCCGTACCCTGAACTTCAGTGTGTGAGGACAATTATAGTGGAGGGTATACTTGGGTTTTTTATTTTAGGATCTAGACTCCAACCATCCTTGTATGTAAGAATATTTGATTGCCCAATTCTGATATGCGAACCCCATTATTTTTGGGGGGAAAATTGAGAATGGTTAGATATGTCAAGGTAATGGATAATAGAACCCCCAGCCTCGCATACTCTACTCTAGATAATAGAGTTCATTCGTTTTCTCCATCGCCATTGGTTTCCGAATATCGCCAGGTAATTCTGGGCAAAGTGAGAGCATATGATATGTACATTAGCAAATTTAATTGAAAATTTGAATATTACTTAAAACTTCTAAAGAAATAGGGGATCACAAACCTTTCTTGTAGTTGTTTTGAGAGGAAAAGGATGATTGAATCAGAGGCGCTCAATTTATATAATTATATCAAGGTAAGTAATTGTGGAACTAGGAAAGACAACTCCAAAGCGTTTGCAATCCTTCGATAACAGCATCTTATATGTATAACACATAGATGCTAAATCATATGATGCAAAATCATTTAGACACATTTTTCTTCTTTTCCCCAAAGCATTTGTAGCACGAAGTCAGTAAATATGATTATTGTACGTGAAAATGCCATCACGGGGCCGCATTTTGACTGCGTTGAATTGTGTTACATGAAGTATGTATATACAGTGTACCACTATGTTAATATTAACATCATGCTTTCAATTTGAAGACCCCAGTTGCTACGAGCAAACAAAGAGGCGTAAAACAACATCTTCGGATCGCTGGGGACAGTGAGTATTTATCTAGTATTCATTACATCACGTAACATAATTCGATCTTCGATTGTTGGACTGCTTGTTTTAAAGTTTTAAGTATTTTTGAGAATCTCTGTTCACATTGCGATGAAATCCACGCAATTCTAACATGGTAACGGGCACCTAATGATGACGACTAATTTTCTTTTTCGAGTTCCATTTTAAATATTTTCCTGTATTTACATGTAACTAAAATTTATAAATTTTCCTTTAAATTTCATTTTATTTAAAATATCAAATGCCAGTATTGGCTGACAGATTATAACTATTGCCAATATTTGCTGCTTTAGTGTTAATGCTACATGTACATGTACAGTAGATACATGTATCCCCCCAAATTACAAAAGTCAAGCTTGTGATGGTTCATATACTTTACACCATTTATAGGTCTCCACGGTATTTGATTGGATTACAGAGAGACATTTGTTGCTGTTTCTGTTGATATGATGATTCAATACCAATTAGCAGTTTGACTCGTCCTTAAACTTTCTAAAAATGAAATTTAATGATAGTACAAGTTTAACTTAGGACTGATTGCGTTTTTGCGTAATTTTACGGGAACAGGGATCTGATCTCCGGGCCAGCAGATCCTTGGGGTTTCATCTTTTACAAAGAAAAAACTTTTTCATGGGCCCTGATTTCGGTTTGTGTAACTGCACACAACCCCGCGACGACTCAACGTCGTTGCAAGGTTTTGGGATGTACTGTAACATGATGTAATATAATGTTGTCATAACGTATTTCGTAAGTTATTTGTACAATGTCAGTAACATTTCTTCCAGAAAACACCCTTGGGTAATTCTTGGGACTTCGTTGGGAGGAGTTGTGCTCCTTTCTTGTATCGCTCTACTTGTGATATGGCGCACGTGTTACAAGCGTGGAGGAAGAAGGACAGATTATGGTAAAATGATAGTTTCTTGTATCTGCATGTATCTGTATGTTTGGTTTTCATATTACCCTTCAGAACAACAGAGTCAAAGGTGTTTTTTATTTTAAAAAAATGGTAATTATTTGTTTTTCTGCGCGTCTGCTATGCATTTATGTCACATACACGGATTTCTAGTGGTCAGCAAAATTTGAAAGTCAGTTGTTGACTTACAAGTACATGTAAGATAAAGCGCTCACAAATCTTCGCTATGTAAACAAGTCTCGAGCCTTGTTTATGTTTACAAAAATATTGCTTCGTAGAAAATATATTTAAAACAATATGAAATGTGAGAAACACTAGACATTGTTTAATTGTGTTAAGAATGGAGTTCTAATTTGAAAAAAAAATGTGCTTTAAATGGAACGTTTAGTAGCATATTCAATATATTTAAGCAAAATCATGACTCGGGCCTTGTTTACATAATAAAGAATTGTAAGTGTTGTATCTCACTTGGATGCATATGTCAACAGATGACGTTAAATTTTTTCCTGACTATTAGAAATACAATAGTCAAGCATTGTAACCATTAAAAATTGAAATCTAAATTTTGAATATTTTTAGTTCAAAACGTGTCCATGCCCTTTTAAATCAATATAATTTCTTTACAGAAAATTCGACCGCTCAGGTGTTAGCTGAGATTGGTATGTTGTCTGTGTGTGTGTTGGGTGGGTCTTTGTAATCAAGTAAATACATACTGTTTCTTGTGTTATGCACATCTTCATTGTTAACATGGTATTTTGCAATGTAGGGAACAATCATAAATTAATTGTGTTTCGTCACGGAACGCGCTTGTACTGCTTTATAACACATTATTCTTTTATTAGAGAATAAAACTGTCGTCCAGAAGCTGTTGGAGGAAAGAAGCTCAGTTAAGAAACAAACAACCGAGTATCATGAGCAAGATAAAGAAAAAAAAGCATCGAACGAACGTAAGGATGCTAATGATATAACCAGGTAGAGTGCACCAGGATTTCGTCAACCTTTTATTGAACCGCTAATATAGAAATATCTGGCACGCTTTCTATGTACAATACATTGCCATGACTCTGGTTATTTCTACATTTATTCATAATTTACTTATGATGACGATACAATTATAAAATGCACAAGAATTTCACTATCATCTGCTCAAGGCAGATATGGTCCATTCTTTATATATTTATACCTGATATCTAGGAGTAAGAGGCATATGACAATATTGATTTTTTCCTTTTTTCAACATTGTTTCAACGCGAATACTACTCGACCTAGCATGAAACAGACATTTTTTTTATTAAATGTACACATTATTTTTCAACAGAAGGATTGATGCGAATTTTCTGTCGATCAGATTAATTGCTCATCATTAAAATTTTGCATCTTATTTGAAAACGCAGGCAATTTGAAAATTAAAATCGAAAAAGAAAAGAAAAATATATTGATGACGTTGCACTTATATGACGTGAACTTATCAAATACATGTAGTTCATGTGTGGCGAACAGGAAAGTTTTTGCAGTATGATTGTAATTGGAATATGTTAATATGAATTGTAGAATTAAAATATTATGTACAAGACAAAAACTGTCGAGTTTTATTTTCCTTTTATATGTCATTTTAACTTTTATACCACTGAAATTGATCACTTTGTCACTGAGAAAAGTTTAAATAAAACAAAATATTTAGTTACTTTGAGCAATTGCCTTTTACTATTCATATTCTATATTAAGTCTGCAATTAAAGATCATAAAGGTGAAAAATAATTCGGTTAAAACTGAACTGCATGAACGTACAGTTTCCATATATATTTTCAAAGATCTTATTGTACACCACTCTTTACTGAAGAGGTATCGTTCTTTTTAGCTATACGAGTACCTATGTATTAAACATACATTGTATATGTGCGGATATGGAATTTTCCCATTTTCCAACCCATGTAAATTGACCAGGTTTGCATTGAAACAGATTAGCCTTGGTACTGCATTTTAATCTTTTCCGTTACCAATTTTGATGCATCAGGTGCGCATTTTTACAAATTATGCCTCTTCAGTAATGCTCATACCGATATTTTGGAAATCCAAAACATATAGTTAAAATTTGAAGAGCTGAAGAAATAGAGTGCCAAAGACTAAAGCCAAATACGTCGAAGGATTAGAAGATCCTAAATAGATTCTATATATGCCTTAGGGAGATAATCAATCAATTTCTAACTTTACCACTGCAATTAAATATGTATCCGTATTTTCAAGCTACACTGTTGTTACAAAGTACATAGCTACTTGGCTGTAGAGACAGTATAACAACCGAAAGTGCATTGCTCGTGTCCACTTCATTGTCAATTACTGTATGCAAATTCCACTTTCAATGATTGTATCCTATGAATGTGTAGCATGTGACAGCAAGGCGAGAATTCCATCGTCATCAAAAGCAAGTTTTTAGACTTGTCTAGATAGTCGAGTGAGGAGGCGAGGAATGTTAAAATGATTTATATACGTCAAGCTTCCATTTTTTATATTGTACAATGTATAATTGAATAGGAATTGTATTTATGCTATGAAAGATGAGAAACATATGGACAAAAGACTGTATATTTAGGATTAAATGCAAAGTATAGACTATGCTGTTTATGTGACCGTTAAGGCCTGCGGGTCTCTTGGTTTTATCAGATTGATAAAAGTATACATTTTTATTAGATTGATAATTCCATAAAAGATACAAAATTAAGTGGAGGGTAAACACGGACCCCTCGACACACCAAAAGTGTAGTATCAGGAACCTAGGAGGGGCAAGAATATTCCGTGGACCGATCACATATCATTCCTGAGTCCCGAAATATTGATTACGTAAACAAAGTTTACCTTAGTCAAAATCTGTATGTAAAGGACAGCCTAATTAGCATGAAAAACGGTTTACACTAACAGACATGCATTGAATCAATGGGAGATTGTATTAAAACAAATTTACAATATCAGATCATTACAGCAACTATCAGTATTTACGAAATTCTGAGTTTAAAATGGCTATTGCAAATTGGCAGGAGTCTGCAGTGATTTGATAATTACAATATATAGAACATGCTCTCTTGAATCGAATCAGTGGAAATACATTGACCTAGAACGTTGATTATGAAAAATATCTTAATTCATTGAGTCTGACATAACGTAGGAGTTGTTGGACGTGGTTGCTGCCAACATCCATACTCAATTAAAACATTCAAATACTGTAGGTTGGGAAATTAACACAATGGCATTAATTTCATTATGTTTACTATCTATTTCTTTTTGTACTAATTTTTCAACATTTTGAATAATTCATTTCGAAATTATAAATGATTCATATTAAGAAATTTAAAAGTACATTTTCAGGGCGTAGGAGTATAATTTATAATTATAGTGACTATTTTCTCAGTGGCGTTTATAGGAGCTCCGGGGGGCATGGGTGTGGATAATTATTGCCCCCTCCCCCTCCTTAACTGTTTCTAAATAAGTGGGGGGGGGGGGGCAAAAGTAGGGTTTTTGCCCCCCCCACCAACTTTTTCTTCCGAGTAACTTTTATTTCTCCTTGTCAAAAATATTTTGCAAGTTTGGCCCCCCCCCCCCCCCAACTTTCTGTGATTTTTTTTAAGTTTTGCCCCCCCCCTCCCCCACTTTCGCGAAATTAACACCATCTTGATTGTGTCCTTGTTAAAAATCGTGAAAATTTAGCATAATAAGTCACTTAAAGTACAAAATGAATCAGTTATGGAAGATTTCGGGGTTGCATTAAGTTTCAGTTCAGTAGAATATATATGGAATCGACTTATGAATGGTAGCGAGTACCGGGGGCAAAGCATATTGTACATATATACATAATACCGTATAAGTAGAAATTTTAGCGAGACGCAAATTTAGCGTTTTCTCCTTTAAAAGTGGTATTTTATTTTAGCGGTAAATAATTTTAGCGATTTTATAATCTATTACTTTGAAAAGCTATTCCAATAATTTCGAATGAATTTTTAGCGATATTTATTTTTAGCGATCTCAAAGACCTCGCTAATAATGCCAAAATTAGATCCTCGCTAAAATTTCTGCTTATACGGTATATCTAAATGGCAATGTAATGTAAAGATATTATAGAAAACGAAAGAATGGTTATATCTGAAATAAGTTAAACTTATTTACGATTTCCATGCGTTGAGAAGTAGATAAATGTTACAAAAAAATCTATTTTAATAATTGGTTGAAATTTTCTTTTACAATGGCGAGGTTCATAGTTTATAGAAATTACTTAATGTGAACACTTAGTTACATTTTCTATGATGGCATCTAAACAGGCCTGTGCCACGTCATCTTTGGCACATTATGAGTGGTACTCTGTGCATTGAAAAGGATGGAGAAGATATTCAAATTCGATAGGACTAATGTCATTGTCATACAGTAAAACTGTGTAACTAGGGATTTCGCGCGGAAATACCCTAAAACTTTCCCAGGGAAATTTTCTTTGAATATGCCTGTTTTTCACTTAGGAAGTTCATGAAATCACTAAAATTCTTAGGGATTTCGTGAGAATCACTGGAAAGGTGCCCTATTTCACGAAATCCCCATCGGATTGGGGCTTTATTTCTCTGGGAAGGAATCTTTACTTTAAGATTTCAGTAACTTGGGCACGACGTGTGTCTTATGTTTCATACAATCGGCTTAGAATCTGACACACAAAATAAGCAAGTATGAGATGTTTCCCAAGTTTTGATAATTATTCACAAATAGGAAACATTTTAGAAGTGTTTCTTAGATTTTAAAAATGGAACCATGGAGTAGTGTTACAATAGCCGATCCGCCATGAGCGGTACGTATAGGTTGTGTAGTAGGTTCTAAAACTGTAGATGCACTTTTTATGCAACATTGTTAGCGCCTCCAAAGCGAAAGTCCTGGGTTGGAATTTGGCCAACACCAAGCATCTCCAATGCTCTTATTTGGTGCGGACGTAGGGGACTTTCAGAAGTAAACCTTGCTAGGGTTTTCCGGAGGTGTGTATAAAGTGAATTGTCGTGATATGCCGTGCGAACGTAAAAGGATGCAACGTAAGTTGCACAGGCTGACACCGGTTCGCAATGAAATATGTATGTAAGAAGCTCGTCAGTTCGTTGAAAAAGCGGTGAAGAGTTCCTTTTCAGAGTGAGTTAGCCTTACCGTCAGGAAGACTCGCTAACTATGATGCATTTGAGACGAGTTTGTTGATGCATGAAAAACAGACTATGATGGAGGATCCTTGAGAAAGTTAACGATACGCCCGTAGCGGTGTGAGAGTATCAAAGACCTAGAAAACTGTTCTGGACACACGGTACGTGTACTCCAGCATGGATGAAAGATGTTGAGATACAGGAGATAAATCAATAGTCTGTTTGTTGGACATTTTGTCTTATTGATAAGGAATTAGTGCTTAGGCAATGTTTTAGAAAATAAGGGTAATAGTGTGATTAATTGTAGTAGATTTGTGAATGAGGATTGGAACACAATAGGTATCAAATAAACATACTGAAATATATAACAACACAAAAATGTCTTAACAGTTGTATTGGCATCACGAATATTATATTTTTCAGATTCGACAGTGGTAAAGTACGAAAAAACTACCCCAAACAAGTCAAAAGAGATATGTTCCTGTTGTTTCTTGGAGCTTGACAGAAGAGAGCTGGGCTGAACATGTCCTGAGCTGTGCAAGTACCATGTGGTGTGTAAAGACTGTCCAGGCTGTCCCTTTAGAAAGAAGAATAGTGTCTTGCAGATAAACAAATACCGTAAGGATCTATCACACCCGCCTCTTTGCTGAGATACTGCGCGAAGTTCCACGCCTGGAGAAGAGATAAAGAGAGTGGCGCTGACCAAAAAGGGATACGTTGGAACTTCCGAACCTTGGGATATTAGACCCAAGATATCCCTGAGTAGAGGAAGAATGGACACAAGGAGATAAGCGGAAGAGCGAGTTGCGTAGAGTAGAGGAGCGAGGTCTATCACTCCGGGTCCAATGCTCACGAGGTCTCGAGTAGAACAGAAAGGCGGCTGAGTAGACTACACTGGTGACGCGGAAGTGATTGTCCGGTATCAAGAGAACAGACGCAAAGTCCGTGCGGCTGAGACGCCAAGAAGGTGATTAAGTCCACCACTCCCCCCCGTTTCTCGCAATTAGGCATGGTAATAGGCGTAGAGTGTGCAGTAAGCTCGAATGTGTGTAATCGTGCGACGTTTGCGAAACCTACATTTCCATGGAGAGTTCTATGTGAGCAGTCTTCCTGCAACATGTTCTCATGCGAGAGTCTAAACAGTGTGTAGGATCAAGCACCATACAACATAACCACGAGATGCTAGTGTATTTCAGAAGAACAAATGTCAAGAGAGGAAAGTCCGACCCAATCGAGGTACCATGAGTTGGGACGTATTCCCGAAGTCAAGTGTTTCAAGGAGAGCGGAGGAGATCCCTTGATGTATAAATGATGCCAGATGTGACAGGAAACAGTCCACAGGAAAAAGATTTTTTAAATATATAAAGTAGCTTAAACTAATACGTGTTGCCCAGAAGATTCGAATTCACCTAGTTTAGAGTATGAGCCATTATAAATACATCAATATTGCATCACTCATTCAATTTGCTTAAGTAAAATGGCGTGTACATGTTTTATCACCACCTCATGGTGATCATTTGAAATTAAAAGATATCGTAAGTCTATTGTTCATTCTTTATCATGAGAGCAAGGACGCATAAAACATTCGAGGCTGCTGGGATAGAGCTATAATAAGTGACGATCGTGCTCACGCGTAGTTTCTGAATCGCCTAAAATGATTTTAGAGCTGATATCATTCGGGGTTGTTTATCACTCAGATAGAGATACAGTAATGTGATAATCCGAAAGGAATAAACAGTCCGGGTATTAAACTATGTTATATAAGGCGCTTCGCTTTTCAGCGTCATAGTGATTGATTCCAGTGTGGGCTGCGGGAAGAAGACAGGATTGTAATATTCAGCGCAATCGGAGGATATAAATGCACAATTGAGAGGATCAGATGTAACATTGCAATTGTACTTTGATACGGGTAAACAACTGGGAAAAAGAGTAATACTGTTGATTGATTTTAAGTCTCTTTCTTTGTGTTAAGTATATAGTTCATACTGATATGGATCTCGCGCATAACTTGTCGAACGTCCGGAGAGGAGGACGCCTGTCCGCCGTGTTGGCAACTAGTATCACATCTAAGAATTGATAGATAAGTTATCACTTTGTTACATGTTTCTTTTGACAATATGGGATATTGGTAAGCGTCCCTATATATGTATACGTAGTTTGACTTCGTAGAATACAATTCAATTCTCTAGGTTTAAATTCAATATTGTGTGTGACCGGGCTGGTTACTCAGACTGGATGACCGGAATCAATTCCACGAGTACTCCCCAATACTACATTACCAGAATGATCATGTTTTAAATACGAGGCCGAGGCAATATTGTACTAAGTGACAGTCTTTGATGTTGCAAAGGGTTTCAACAGGTCAAGGTCTTTAACAGTCAAGCGTCATTTCAACAACTTCTTTAAGTCTCAGAATATAACGATACTCTGTCTATGGCAAACTTCGACAACTGGTCATTGGGTCAAATGACGGCCTGGTGTGGTTTTCATAAGCCCGGGGAGTGGTGAAGTTTCCACTCTTTATAATTCGAGAGCGACCGTTTAATGTTATCGTGTCTGGATAATATTCACACGTTTGGTCTGATCAGATGGGGGGCCTTCAAGAGTGAATGCCAATCAGGTCCCGACTCGACAGGGTAATGTTTGCGTCTCTTATGGGTTGCCTATTCCACTCGTATTTGCTCTGGTTTTGTAGAAATTGATTCCGCTTGTTTCGTGCTTGTTCTTCGCCCTTTCTTCATAGACCCATAATAGTGAAGCTACCTTATGAAATGAAAAATTCATTAGGATTTTAAACTGCATTATTTTGACTTAGTGACACATCTTTTGCACCACATAGATGGAAGCAATACGTTCCGTTTAGTACTAAATTTCTGAATACAAAGTAATGTGTTGTGTTAGAAAATATATACATATTCCAAACGTTGTTGTACACTTAAGAAACCATAATGCTAATCGTCACATAAAAACTAGAATATACATCAGTGAGATTATTATGATTGTGTTACGTCATCCTTGCTCCCGTACCCCAGTTGTTAGTCAATTCCAAAAAACAGTTTTTTATCTTGTTTTCATTTGTCTAATTACTTTCATGTTATTTAAAATATAAACCGAATTGTCAGTCTAAAAAACGAAAAAATGTAACATACAACTATGCAACGCTAAGCACTTTTTGGTTATAGCGAGGAATGAGCGATCCACACCCCGATCTTGAAATTTTGCTTATTTATTTGATATATTTGTTTTCTTCTAGAGATAACTTGCGGTCGAAGAAATGGAATTTTGTTATTTTTTAATACATTTCTAGCGTATAGTCACCGCACATTTGATTTTACTTTTCAACTTGAATGTGGGATTAATTTCCTTATTATTCATATGGTCCCATTGATATCGGATTTATATAAGTATACTTTTCTTTATCCTGGTCAACTAGAATATACATCTGGATTTATTTAATTCTGTCTGATACTTTACCCTAAGTGAGGAGTTCCTCAACTTTCTCTAAGGCGACCAAATGTCCTGTTTGGCCGAACAACCGCAAGGTGTAGCACGGAGGATGTTAGTAGCGTAATATATCAAGAAAGCATTGTGTAGAGATCCTTGATTAGTGGGCCTTACACGAAAAAGACGAATCAGTATGTTACTAGATTTTTGCCCACGTGATACCCAGTTCTTGGGAAACGTGCCAATAGCTTCTTCAGCAGGAACTGCTCGGTAGATTCCCATCTCATTACCTCAGCACAATTAATGCGGTTCTAACGATCCCCGTCCTAGTGGTGGTGGTAATGATCCGCAAAATCTTCTTTGTTCCTGGCCGGAGCTCGTTCTGCAGGGATCTGTAGAGGCCCAGTTCGCAAGTAACCACCTTTGTTTTGCAATCTTGTGGGTGCCATCTTACGCCGATTAAGTTGAGGAAAACCCTATAACAACCACTATTACTCCTGCTGAAGAGTTTCTCTTTTTCCCGTGAATAAGATTCTGCGTCAGAGTCGTTTTG
>CAJDSM010045937.1:0-12095 GCA_903981925.1 Ostrea lurida
AAACTTTGCAAAGTATACTATATAATAAAACAAGGTCTTCATCTTTTTTGGGATCTCATTGGCTATTGGCATTATGAAACTCTTCAGTCACTGAAAACCAAAAAAGTTAGCGTGTTATGCACACTCTCATTGGCTAACTTTTTTAGGTTTTCATTGACTGAAGAGTTTCATAATACCAATAGCCAATGAGAGCGCGTGTAAAACCGTTGGGACTATCGGCGTGCCGCTGAGACAATCGGCAGACCGGAAGCTATAAGTATTTTAGACAGTGGATTTTTAATCTGGGCGACGAAGCTTTCAGTTTGAGGGTCAATGTCAATGTTGCAGAGGGGGTGAGGTAAGGGAGTCTATAGGAGGTACAAGAAGGCGGTTTTCGGTAAACATTGTATATGTTTGTTGGGCGATAAAATGGAGAACAAAAGAAATGTAGAGTTCTTACAGCGGTGACCTACATTTTGATCCCCAAAAAGATGGAGACCTTGTGTTATTATATAGTATACTTTGCAAAGTTTATGAAACAAGTGCCTGTGGTCTGTGTATACCAATGTATAGGAAGAAACCCCCCGGGGGCCTCTAGTAATATAAAGTTTCTTAACATGTCATAAAACTGTACTTGTATGCATATCCAATGCATTCTAATATTTTCTAAGATTATCTAAATACGACATTTTTCAAATTCAGATTTCAATATAATATGTTGTATAATTGTGTTGATTGTATCACAAGAATAGAAAGTTATTTAGTTTAAAAGCCGATATTCACCGTAACGTCAAATTGGTCTATATTACGTCTGACATTCAATTTTTGTTGCAGTTTTGTAATTGTTAGAGTGGATATATTTTGAATTCAAGAAAATACGTTTTCAAGACAAGCACAATTGAAAAAAATCTTTAGCTGTCTTAATTTGTGTTAATGGAATTGCTGTATGGACGATTGGTTTTAAAATAGTTATTCAAGTAAGGCATTACATTTATGGCACGGTGTGATATTCAGTGTTGACTCCGTAGATAGGCTAAAAACAGACAAATTTTAACTGAATCAATTCAAATTTCCTGTCGTTATGAAATTTAGATTTGCACATTTTGTAAATAATATTTAAATGGCTTACACTATATCAATTACAGTTTTTTGAAAAGGGGCTTTTGAATTTATCCCCACTTCAAAAAAGGTTTGGCACTTCATATGAATAAACTTGAATTGCTTTAAACAAAGTATGTTTTGTGCCAAGTTTGGATGAAATTAGCCCAGTAGTTCTAGCAAAGCTGAAAATGTTTAAAGTGAGAAAAGCTCAGATGAACTGAAAAACACGGGTATATTGAAACTTGCATTCTAGAGATCATCTGTAATAATGTAACTAATCTTAGAATTCATTTGTCTTGATCTAAATAGCCCTCAACAAAATCCTCACATAACATGCACTGACCTATGGATGAAGACACTAACTGAACCAAGATTTCTCCAAACTTTGTTTATGGGGATAAAAAAATTGAACTATATCTTACTAGATACTTGAAGTGTCACAGTGTTACTGCTATACTGTCCCTGTCCATATAAGGCACATTTCCACCGAGTCCTCTGCTCGGATTCCGTCATTTTCTCCGCGGGAATGGTGAGAGTGAACTTAGATCCTGCTAAACATCCATAGTTATAGTTGGGATTTGCGTCTAACGTAACGCAACTTCCACCGTTACCTAATCCAACTGTCCCAGAACTATTATCATTCCTTATAAAGTTCACAGCATTAACTGTTGCACCTTGAGGTAGAAACATATGACATGTCCACGTAAAAGCTTTTCCCAATTCTGCAAATTCTGATGATCCTGTCAGATTGAACTCGCCTTCACCTGAAATGTCAACGTGATCTAAATATAGCGGGAAATATGCAAAGTAAAGCAGAAATTTCATTTTAGGTAACTACCCTTCCCAAATGAAATCTTATTTTTAACTAAACGAGAGATGTCCAGGAATTCCTGGGATATCTTAGAAAATCTCCACTTTGAGGATGTCCTTGAATAGTGAGACAAAGCCGGAACGTGTGTTTCTTGTTTGTCCCGAAATATCCCCCAAATAGAAATTGAGACTTTGCAGGAAATTATAGTACAAAATCAGCCATACAATATACAAAAAGGCGAAGTTAACATTGTGTCAAGCGTAATCATAATAAAAAAAACATATACAAAATCGAATGTAGGGCAACACGGACCTCCGACAAAAGCGAAGGTAGGATCAGGTGCCATGGAGGAGTAAGCATCCTTTGCTGACCGGTCACACCCGCCTTTGTCTTTCATCCAGTATAAGATATGAAACCCTCTAGCCTTTTTTTCAAATTCTTAACACCTTATAAAATGCCCATAATGACTTATTTCAAAACCATGAAATAGGAGGTTGCTTTGGCAACCATTGCGTCACAATGACCCTCAAAACCATACCTTATACTTTCATAATACGTTACAGACACTTTCAACTATGTACAAAATACCGTATGTAAAAATCAAAAAAAAAATCAACGGGCCTTTAATTTTTCAATACCCATGGAATCACTTCCTTAAGTAGTAGAGCATATGTTTTCAAAAAGTAAAAAAAAAATGTGTTTGTGGTGTCTATACCTGTATATTTATATGAAATGTAACATTGTTTCAATTTGAAACAACGTATAAAAGTGAGAGAGTTATGGCAATTGATTAAAGTCAGCACACGAGTGTATCGACAGTATGAAAAAAGAGCGGGTAAAGGATACTGAGAGTAAGGGGGTACCATTTTATTAACACGTAGGAATTGGTATCGCACACCCGAGATAAACCTTTACAAAAACTGATATTTGAGAGGTGCAAACAGGTATTTATATCGGGAGGTGGGGTGGATAAAGAATATTGATTGAATTTTAAAGATAAGCCACAGGGGTTTTACATACAAGCTAATATCATCAAACTTATTTTCTTAAATATGGTTGTGAAATCCCGATCAAAATACACGCAGTAATTCGTTCTATGAGTAGTCCATATGTATGCTATAGTGACTCTAGGTTGAATGGATAATGCTATTGAGCCCAAAAATAATATCACTACTTTGATGTCTAGTGTGCTTGACTTTTGGACCCCAAATTCAATAGGGAACATCTTTGTCCATGGGTAGACCATATGCATGATATGGTGACTCTAGGTGGAAAGGCTAACACTAAAAAGCCTGAGAATCATTCTGTCTACAGACGGATGGACAGACAACTTGATTCCAGTTCCCCCTCCTACGTCAAACTTGTTGCAAGGGGTATATAATTATGATAAAGGCTCCTCCTTATTCCAAGTATTCATTTAGTGTCAAATTATTAACAATAGAATTAAAGATTGTTTTTAAATGTTTACATATGAATACTATATACCAAGTTTGGCCCCGCCCTGAGGTCAGAACCCCTACCCCGGGAATCATAAAATTTACAATTTTGATGGAGGGCTTCTTGTTCTACATCACCACGTAATTTGTTTATCTTAGATATGTGCGGTTGCTAAGAAGGAGATTTTTGAAAGGTGGTCATTTTTGGCAGTTTTTGCCCCGCCGCCTCAGGGCCGCCAGGGTGCAAAAAGACCAGGACAATTACAATTTAAGAGAGCCCCTTTGTCCCAAAGATGGCTTCTATGCTAAATTTGAAAAGCATTGGAATGGCAGTTATCAAACAGAAGCTAAAAATGTTCAGATTGTTAACACCAATCCCACCACTGACCATTTTGTCCACGCCCTAATACCAAAATCCCTACCCCTAAGATCATCGGATATTACACAATTTTGATAAAAGGCTCGCCAATTTATTCCAAATATTAATTAGTTTCACAGTTTATTCAATAGCATTAAAATAGTAGCTTTCAAATGTTTTACAATAAACACTAATGTACCAAGTTTGGCCCCGCCTGGGGTCAGGAACCCCTGCCCCGGGATCACCAAAATTTGCACAATCTTCTGGTAGAGAGGCCTCCTGTTCTATATCACTGAATGCATTTTAGTTTTCCTCAGCCATAGCTGGCGGTTGCACTAAAACAGAGGATTTTTTAAAATTGGTAATGTTTGGCAAGTTTTTTGCCCCTCCAAGGCCCCAGCGTGACAAGAGACCTGGAAATATTTAGCTGATTTAATGTAACCTTTGTCTCAAAGATGCTCCTTCATACCAAATGTGAAAAGACAACACACGGCGACGGACGACAACCTATTGCAATAGAACAACAAGAAAGGTTAGTCGGGCCGTGTTATGGAGGGTACCTGGCGCGATGGTAAAATAAAACCGTAAACCAATTCGAGGATATTCGCCTTGTATCGATGATTGAGCCATGAAAGCTGATCCGGTCTGTACGAGAATTAGCTTTGTGCTGCTGTGTGTCTAGATTTGAGTCATTCTTGTCATTTAAAAAAAGTAGTAAACCCACGTGCCTTCTGGCAGCAGGTCCAAAGTTCTGGTAAAGGGTTATGGCTACTACTGGAAATCCCGCCATCTTGTCGGCAATGCCCCTTGGAAACAGAAATTCTGACCGGAAGCGTCTCACTCTTGACCGGGATCGCCGCCATCCTGATCGAAAGCGGAAGTGTTGCCACCTTCACCAAAAGCAGAAACGCCGTCTTCTTGACCGGAATCTTAGCGCAGGATTAGGCGCGTTTTCATCCTCGTATACTACATGTACTACTTGTCAAACTTCCAAGTCAAGGTCACAAGTCCACACATCAATAAATCATACGAACGATCTCACCGCAAAGAGCGTACATGCAAAATGTTAAAGTCCCAGCTGAAAATAGTTTATTTTATTTTAGAGATTTTTTTTTTCTTTATGTATCAGTGTATTGTGTTTCAACACGCCATTGGGAATCATAAAATAGAACAAATTTAAACTTGGATTCACAGAGTCAAGAAACTTTCATGAACTTTTCCACTTTTCTAACTCAATAGTTATTTTTTTTAATTATATCATAACCTTTAGCCACTACTGCTGTCTCACCCCATCCTCGGGGATCAAAATTGAATAAACGAATATTCGGATATATTTACCGGCAAAACTTATATCACCTATTGGGGTCCACCCTCTTAGCGGGGCATGCTTTTAATAAATGGAATGTGCACTACATCAAGATATTTTCATGTAATTTTTAACTTTTCTGAAGTATTGGTTTTTGAGATTTTTCAATATCTTTATATATTTCTATGTAAAATTTCATTCTCAATATCTTGCCCACAGCCATGATTATGATGAAAAAGAAATTGAACAATGTCAGCAATCAGTTTCATATATGTCGGGGAAACCAAGGGGTCTCTTAATAAACGTATGTCAGGCCATAGATTTGAGGATTAATAACGGAAGGTCATCAACTTCCTTATGAAACATTTTAATTCCCCGACCATTCCATCTTATCTATGAAAGTTAGACTCATAGAAAAAACATATCATCAATCCAATAGTCCAACAGATAAGTACACTTTTCCGTAGGCAACCGAGAAGACATACTGGATATTAGGAAACTAACGCACTGCTTTCCATTAGGGATGCAACGACAATGATTGCGAAGCAATAGGGAATATTTCCAGCCCGCCAATGTAACAATGTGAATTGTTGATGGGACTTTTACCAATACAATCGACGACTAAACGTAGTATGGACATCTGTTCGTACAACAAACCATATACACAGATGTTCCTTTTGCTCCCTTTTACCTTACGTGGAAATAACACCATTGGTGTACTACATACATTCGCACAAACTTATTACTTGTTCCTTTGAAACTTTTGCTATGAATTGCAAGAAAAACTAAAAATTAGTGCCTACTTGGATTTCCTCAACACCGCCGAATACAGACTTCAATTATAATGATGGGGATGTTGCCTATCGACAGGATTTCTTTGCTCCACCGCGCATTAGTTGACGAAAGTGAACGCAAGAAACCTCGCCATGTTCCCTACATCATTAATTTGACATAAAGCGAATTGATGAGAGTCAACAGATCAACAACAATTCTCAACACCAATTAAAAAGTACAGTCCTGCTTACCGCCTTATTTGAGATGATCCACCTTTGTATTTCATACCAGATATTTATTCTCCACTATGCACCAAAGTTATTTCAATTACAAACAGAAGTTGCAGTGCCTTAGATATTGAAGATTACAAACGAAATTCCTCCAAAAGTGTACATGTTCCTCTCCTCATTAATTTATGGTCCCGCTGGTCATGTTATTACTGGGGATATAGATATAGTCCAGAATGAGGATCTTAAGTTCCTTCATTTCAAAAGGTGCTAAATTCCCGAAACCTTCGCTCATTTAATGGCAACAATAAAGTTCCATGATATTATGAATTCTGTGGAACAATACGCGACGTTTGGGCAAAATCTGAGGAGAGGATCTTGAACACTTTGGTCTGAATGGATCAAAAGTATTCGAAAATTATTAAATCCCGTATTAACCATTTAGCGAGGAAAAATGCTACTATTTACCCTTCTGTCTTTAGACCAAAAGTGGTAAATGAGTTACATAAGACTACATGAAAATTTGGTACTGGTTCCAGCTGATAAAGCAAAGTAAGCAGTATTGTCTTCGTTTGTAAAAGTCCACTATTATACTTGTCTTCTTAAATGAACTAGGGTTTATTCAAACATCTGAAGAATCCTACTTATACTCCTAGCAATTTGACCTAAAGATGAAAATGTCTTCAAAATCAACCTTTCCTGTTTTGAATAAATTTCAATATTCGAAGTATCAGGATCAATTGAATTACATACTTTACTGGATTCCGAAATTGCCATAAGAATCTTACAAACAAAGATATCATCGCTGGTTCCCAGTAAGTGCTCTAGCCAACCCTCTATCCTTAACTAACTACAAAACTACTAACAGCTGTTAAAGAGTCTTCAGAGATACTGTTCCACTACATATTCCAAGAAATGGTGTCAATCAGATGTGGATTCTCAATAAACAAAACTCTTAAAAGAAGCTTATAGAAAAACTTCAAGTCACGAGATTTTTCTAAAAATTGACGCCATCAAAACATATGATTTCCTCCACACTTTATACACAATTTCTCACGAAAAATTAAAATCTAGGCTTTTTTCAGATAATTCATAATTTGCTTTTTTTGAACAAAAACGGCACGCCAAAATACAAGTTTCTGGCATTGGAAACAAGATACATATTTTGTCAGAAACCACTCTGATTGCCCACACAAGTACTCTGAAGAGATATTAAGAGCATGCTGGGTTTCTTATAGAATAATATTTTATGTGGTCTTTGGAGACCATGTCTTCCAACAATCCGTTGGTATTCCTATGTGCACTGATTGTGGCCCCCTTATTGGCAAAGACTTATTTTATATTCATACGAAGCAAGAAATTTTGTTCAGAACTGTTACGGGATAAAAAACAAAAACTTGCCGTGGTCCTTCAACCTTACTTATAGGTATATAGACGATGTCTTTATCAAATTACACTCATAATTTTCACAATTATGTCCATTTGATATATCCTGACGAACTGTAAATAAAGGAACACCACAAAATCTGACAGATGTGCTTCATATTTGGATATTTACTTAACTATTGACTCTAATGGCTAGACTGACAACTACATTATATGATAAACGTGGATGACTTTGGACTTTGCAATTGTCCAATTTCCTTTTTGTGAAGTAATGTACCACTATCACCTGTCTTATGGTGTGTATGTCTCCTCATTGGATTCGATACGCAAGGGCATGCCAATGCGTATGATTATTTTTAAAGCGAGGCCCACTACTAACAAAATTGATGTTGCAGGGTTATAACGAATCTCGTTTAAAGTCATCAATTTCGCAAATTCTACGGTCGCTATAATGACCTGGTTTGCGATTAACAAATTATCACTAAATCATATGTTGACTGATTTGTTTCATCGCCTTTGTTAGACTGTCAATTTTTCTACTAGATTGACTACGGGTAACCCCGTTTACTTTATTTTCGACTAGGGCTCACGTCGGGTGTGACCGGTCCAGCAGGGATGCTTACTCCTCATGGGCCCTGATCCTGCCTTCGCTTTCGTCGAAGTTCCGTGTTGTCCTACTCTCGATTTTGTATGTGGTTGTTGTTTTTTTTTTACTAATGATACGTTTTGTTTCTTCGCCATTTTATATTTCTAAAGAAATTCTAAGAAAGAAATTTGTGATGCCCAGTGGAACAGATGGAACCTAATCTTTTCATAAGACCCACACTCTGTCTCTCTCTAATCTTTTTTCTTTATCTCTTCTTTTTCTTAAAAAAAAGTCTGTATTGATGCTTGATTTTGTTATGCATATTTTGTATTGTGAATTAATTATACAGATGCTTGAAATATAATAAAATACAAAAAAAAAAAAATTAAGTTCCCTAGCATCAGGGGCTATAATAATGTTAAACCTTGATCGGAACTTTTTCAGAAATCATTCTTTAAAATCTTTAAACAAAATCTTTGGCCACGATTCCTGTAGCATAGATGGAGCTATCTTTCAACAGCAATTTTCATTCTAAAAATAGCATGAATGGATTGGTAAGGAACTTCCATTTAAAGGAATCAAAATAAACACGTTTATAATTTTAAAAAATCACACATGCTCAAGTGAACACATCCCGAAACAAAAGAGAGATCACCGATGATTTTGGGTTGGTGCGAGATATTTTAGACGTATATTGTTTTATTTATAGACGTGATGGAGTGAGAGTTCTAGTTATTGCTAGTCAAACAAGTCTGAGGATAGCACATGAATAAACATTAAAAATAAGCTAGCAAGTAACAAAAATTACGTACCTCTTGTTGATGTCGTATATATTAGAGTGCAGTACACAACCGACAGCAAAATATTCATCTTCTCTTCACGGTAACAGTAAGCCATGTTAGCAAATAAAAAAAACTAAACGTACACCCATACGTACTTCCTGGTTTACGTGACTGCAATATATTTAAATAGAGACGATATCATTACAATCTTTAAGTAGGTTTCGACAGCAAATTAAACATGTCAGCAGGTTTCATGAATTTTAATAAAGAAAAGGACGATATCTTTAAAATTAATGTAAAGTTTACAAAGTTCGCAAGGAAAAAATAACTTTAGCCTATGACGTATGATTTCTGACACTTTATTAAGTCCAGGTAATAGCTTCGAACGACTGAGAATAAACAACGCAATCAAATTCAGACAGTAGAATGTAAACTAGTGTTAGGTCATACCTGGTTTTTTTTTCTTTGTTAAGGTCAGACTAACAAAACCTATTTAACTATCAGGGAAAAAACCCAAACAAATACGAGCTGTACTCGATTCGCTGTAGTTGACGCCATTATTTTTTCAACCCTAATTACCACTGATCCAAAGCATGCATCGTTTAACACCTGCTGTTACATGGGACATCGATTTTTACGCTCTCATCCGAAGGACCGCCCCATTTAGTCAACTAGTGCAAGGGGCAATGCGAACATAAGCTTAGGTGGATACCAACGGGGTTAAACATCTTATGAAAATAATTGATATTTACGCCTTCAATTTTCATATTGACATTTTTTATTGACATTAACGGCAAACTAACTACGATTTCAGCTTCTCCATCGTCAACTTCTCAAACTTCTCCATTTTTAATGTTAGCAATATTCATCATCACCGCATTATGCGTGTGTAGTCTTCTCAACTATTCGATACTTTCAAAAGAGCTTGTTCTCCGTTATGCGTCAGTTTTTGAATCGAGGCAGGCTACTTACAGACAAGTTGTTGTTGCAGGCCGGGTTCAACAGTTACGTTTAAAAGCAGTATTTCGTAGATTTCTATGGTCGATTTAAACAATTTAGATTTACCAATATGACCTGCCATTAGGTTCAAAGCCTGTCTGATGTTTTGTTTCATAGCCATTGTTTTAGGCCCGTTATTCACACACATGGATTGGATACGGATTGTTCAATTTACCTGAGCAAGGCATATGGGCTCACGGCGTATGCGTGTGACCGGCTCAACAGCGGATGCGTTACTCCTCCTATGGCACCTGATCCACCCCTGGTGTGTGCCAGGGGTCCGTGTTTTGCCAATCACTTTGTTTTCTGTAATTTTACTTACTTATAGTTAGTATAGACGATGTCTTTATCAATTAACAATTCGATAATTTTCACAATTATGTCCATTTGATATATCCTGACGAAACTTGAAATAAAGGACACCACAGAACTGTTGGTATGACAGATGTGCTTCATATTTTGAGTATTTACTTTAATATTGCACTCTAATGCAGACTGACAACTACATTATATGCATAAACGTGATGACTTTTGACTTTTGCAATTGTCAAACTTTCCTTTTTTGTTGTAGTAATGTATCACTACACCTGCCCTTATGGTGTGTATGTCTCTCAGTTGATTCGAAATACGCAAGGGCATGCCATGCGTATTGATTATTTTATAAGCAGAGCCAAACTACTAACACAAAAAGTTGATGTTGCAGGGTTTTATAACGAATCTCCTTTAAGTCCATCATTTTCGCAAATTCTTACGGTCGCTATAATGACCTTTTTGCCGAATTACAAATATCACTAAATCATTGTTGCTGCATTTGTTTCATTACCCTTTGTTTAGGACTGTCATTATTTTCATACTAGATTTGAACGACGGATTAACCCGTTTACTTTGTATCGACTACAGTGCTCACGGCGTGTGGTGACGTTCAGAGAGGATGCCTTTACTCTTCCATGGCACCTGATCCTGCCTTCGCTTCGTCGAATGGTCCGTGTTGCCCTACACTCGATTTTGTATGTGTTTTTTGACTATGATTACGTTTGTACTTTGTTACTTCGCCAATTTTATATTTAGACTTACCAAATTGATCAATGTTCGATATCTTTGTCTTTACATACTGCCTCGTGAGCTGGCTTTCCTGACGATTCGGAAGTCTCTCATTGAGCATGCTTGATTGGATAACTATAATAATAATAATGCAATATCGTACGTATATACCAACGACAGCCTATTTCGCTCGACGGGCGATTGCCCAACTCTTGTTTTGTATTATATTTAGGACTTACAAGATTAATCACTTTTCGTTATCTTTGCCTTTACAACTAATCGTCAAATCAATCTACACACAACAATATCCAGACAATCACGATAAGTTGGATCGTAGTTTAGATTTTTGTATCTCAATTTCACATCTAGAACTTTCACAGGGGTTGCTACAGACACTTTCCATTGACCACCCACATTATTTGAATCTTGAACAAGTACAATTTCATCAATTTGAATGTTTCTGCTTTCATGATGTCATTTCTGTCTTACGAAAATGGTATGGAAGAAATCTCGATTCCATCTTAATCAAAACGTATCCACCAAACGCTGAACAAATTTCCATCTTATTCTTGGGTTTTACAATTACTCTAGTTTCCTGCAGGAACTCTGGTGCTTGTCCTACCTAACAATAGATCGTTTGAAGAAATATTGTCAATTAACACAGTATGTACTAATAAATTCGTAATTTCTTGAACATCAACATCTCATTTCATTGGCCATTGTTCAGTAGGAAGGTATAGGAATTATGGTCCTTTCTGCCATTATTCAGTGCACTGAGATGTGTTATCCTTTTTGTCAGATCCGCTGGATTTTGATTAGAATGTATCCAAACCTTCTCAGATGTTTGTATTTTTGATTGAATCCAGGCTACTCTATTCGCAACAAATGTACCGAAGCCATAGCTTTCCTTTTGAATGGCAGAATCAACAAGATGAATTGCTTGCTTTTTCAAAGTTGGATGTTATACTGTTCACAATTTTCTCTCGTATTCGAGCGGGCAATACAGCACCACAGTTGCTTTATAGGGGTTATCCGAATTTGATCAAAGATCAATCTGATATCATAAGTGTCCCACGCAGTTTCCCATCTTATGTTTAGACATGCTCCAAAAACAAGATAACTGCCATCGAAAAAAAAACACCAAAAATGGATTTCCAAAGACAACGACTGGTTTCAAACAAATCTTGGAATATATAAGGATTCTATCTGGAAAAAGTCCAATAAAAAGCATATCCATTTTTGTCTCATTTCTGTCCCTCTGTATAGAATTAATTTGGTTTCCTTGGCCCAAATTCCCAATGACAGATTT
>CAJDSM010045938.1:0-10753 GCA_903981925.1 Ostrea lurida
CAGGTCCTCCGTTCTGTTTGTAGGTCGCCCTAAGTTACCGTGTATGCTGTATCCATGGGTTAACCTTGCATCTGCCTAATATGCCTCATATCAGAGGTCCTCCTTTCGTGCTTGTAGGTCGCCCAGAGTTACCGTGTACTGTCATCAATTGTTACACTTGCACTGTATAGCTCTATCAGGTCCTCCGCTTTCTGTTTGTACGTCGCCCTGGGCTTACCGTGTATGCTGGTATAATTGTTACCTTGCATTGTTCAGCTCTATCAGGTCCTCCGGATGTTGAAGTCCACGCGTTCTGTATCAGTCAAGGCTTCTTCATCTTCATGCTTCTTTACATGGAACACTATGATTGTAAAGGAGAATTTTCAATATGATCATTGACACTGTTTATCCCCTGAATGATTTTACCATTACTGCATCTAATTTCAATGCAACTATTCGAAATTTGTATTTGGTGATTGCTAGTGCACTTATTAAATTTGAGGGAGTGAAACTCACTTGATGGAAAAGTTTTCAGTGACATCATAATAAGAAATGACATTAAACCTTTAATGGTCATGTCAAATGTCGTACAAACAACCTCCACCCTTCCCCCCCCCCCCCCCCCCCCCCCCAATATGAAATGAAGTCACATGCATATATTGCATTAGAATGGGAATAATTATCTTTCTCATCTGTTATTGACACCAGTCATAAACATCCATTTTACAAGCAAACATATCACTGGTATAACTCCATTTGTGACTGTAAAATCGGCATTAACCATCCCAAATAACAAATTTTTGAGAAGAGTTATTCCCGAAGTCAAAGACTGACCTGCAGCTGAAGATGGAGGTCATTGTCTACTTCCTCTTTGCGTAGAAAATTCAAGACATCCAACAAGTTTAGTCCTGCAGTAAGCAAAACGGAGAGGATGTGAAATAATGTCACATATAACACATCACTGAAACACTTCATCATAAGACACAAACAGGTCAACATCGTGACACTGAAAATGAGGTCAAGCTACTGGTGTCCTCACCAACAAACTCGTTCCGGATTCTGTTCCGCTCCAGTAGGTCCGGTGTACAGTTGACGATGCAGTTGATGAAGGTCAAAATGGCCGTCTTATGAGGAACGGTCTCGGCCGCCTTCAGTTCATTGACAATGGCACTAAATCTGTACGTCTGGTCGGTTTCTTTCTGCAAAATAAATAAATGTGTTTGTTACATTGTTAGTGTATTGCAAGGTATAGGTGACCAAAAAATTGGACAGCATCAAAGCATCATTTATTACACAACTGTATTGTTTCCGGGTTCATAACATTGGTTCGGGAAAACGATATGAACTCGTAGCTGAGTCATAAGAATGCAAATTAGGTAGTCAATCACGGGGTCAATCAATCTTGCGCCACGTAAAGAAAACTGCACATCAGCCTTCGAAACTGTAAACTTTGACGGAAAAAACAATGTTTTGTCACCGAGATTATTCCAAGGCAATTTTGTGTCTTTTATGAAGTGAAAATAAGTGTAACAGAAATTTCCAGCTTCTTCAAACCGTGACGGGCAGACGAAGACGTCACAATCGAATTGACAACGTCAAACAATAACAAAGCGAAAAAATAGGGTTATGAAATAGAAAGGAAATCAAAATATGCCTTTAATGATCGTTGTGTGAATAAATAGAAATCTTAAAACTCGTGCTTAATATGGCATATGAAATTTACGAAATTCGTTACCGGATTTAAATATTTCCCTCGCCAAGGCTCGGGAAAATATTAAATCCGGTAACTCATTTCATAACCCATTAAGCACTCATTCAAGATCCTCTATAAATGCAATTTCTGGATCTGTATTGCAGAAAACAACATTTTTATTTCTAAGAAAAGTTATGTTTATTGTACAAGTACAGTCGAACCTCGATGGGACCAAGAAAAAAGTTTGAGATATCTGTGAACTCGAGATATCAAGGGTAAAATACTTTTTAAAATAGGTGGTTTGGACCTCCAAATCAGTTCGACATAACCATGGTATCCGAGATATCAGTGTTCGAGATAACGAAGTTCAACTGTACTAGTCCTGTATTTGTGGAAAACATTTTTATTTTTAATTACAGCTGATGTTGTTATTTATTGTACAGGTACTAGTCCTGTATTGTAGATTTTAAATTACAGCTGATGTTGTTATTTATTGTACAGGTACCTTCAGTGCGGCCAGTGCGTGCATGACATTGTTGTACCCGGTGTTGCTATAGGAACATAACGCCGACAGAACCTCGTAAACCTGTTTCTTCGGATGTGTGTTGTTCATGTTCAGAGCTGCTTAAAACCAAAAGACGACAAGACGGTTAATATTCTCTCCAGCCCCATCTGTAAATTCATGTATCACTACAGCACATCTGTTGGTTAAATGTTACAACAGAATAAATCTATGCTATTTTTGCAAATGAAATTATATAGTATATGCCAGATATATTGAAATTCAGGAACTGGCCTGACTTGTTCATAATATACAAAGTTCATAATAACTTATAATGAACTAAATAAACATAACACTGAAGATTTATTTCAACTTCAATATAACAGATAGTTCAATACAAGCGACTTCAGTATAAGTGGCATAAACTTTATGCACTAAATATGACTTTAATTAAGAATATAGCCATAGTCCCAAAGCTTACATCTACATTTAATTTACTTCTGAAAATTCGAATAGCATTTCATTCTCACTTTACAGTATCCTTCATTCATCTAATACACATTAGTTTACAATACATGCAGAAATGATGTCAAGTGTAGAAATCTAAAATCATGGACTACAAACCCAGGATAAGTTTAGCCGTGTAGCTCTCGTGCTTGACCATGAAGTCCAGTCCGACGCTGGTATTGAGGACGGCCCGGATACAGGACACGCAGTCCAGCTGCAGTATGGCGTCCGAGAAGCTGGTGAAGGATTTACCGGTCATCTCACACAGCGAGGTCAACATCATGTCCAGACCGTCTCGTTCTAGATACTCGCGTAGCCAGGCCTCAGAGGTGTTCTCCAGCCTCAGTCTCAGGGCATAGAACATCTATAAATAGAACGCATATAACATCTATAAATAAAACTAAACTAGAGAATAGCCCGGCCTCAGATGTGTTCTCCAGCCTCAGTCTCAAGGCATAGAACTATATAGATAATTGTGATTTCAAAATAAATATGTAAAATTATTTCTGTTACTCCCTGGAAATTGGGAAGAAGATTGACAAAAAAATTAAACCTTACTATTGAAACATATACTACTTTGAATCTTGTCATTAACTTCAGATGCACACGTGATTTTTAGCATGATTCACTACGGAACATGCATTTAAACAGCACGGATATTCCTTACTTCAGTAACTCTTCGTACTAATGGCCCCTGTGAACTGGTCCTCAGTTTCAAAATCTGGCGAGTGCCATGTAGTTTCAGCAACAGAGCCCAGACACAGTCCTGTATTTGTTCTGCAGAGGATCAAGGGAATATCATTATACACGGGAAATCACACTTATTACAGCATTCTTAATGACATGTTATTGAAGCAGGCATTGCAGCTTGAAAAAGCCTTTATTATCGAAGAAAGACAGTGAACTTCAATATCTCAACATCAAATATGTGAATACTGTAAAGGGGGAAATATTCCTGTGGGTTTAATTTTCGCTCTAATTCGCCAATTTCATTAACAGATCGCAAAATAAACCATCACGAATTGCTGTTCATGGTATTTGGGGTATAGTTTCTAATTTAAGTTCTTTATTATCTGTGAATTTAAACCATTTTGAACATACTTTTAAGATAAAAATTGCAAAATTTAGCTCACGAAACTAAGCTTTACAGTTACCAAAGAAAGTTAGTTTACATTTTCTTGAGTATTTTAACCTCTATTATTAGTCATCGTTCAACCAGACACTCGTTGTCTCGCATCTCGACGAACAGAGAGTTGTAAAGACCGCGATATATAACTGTTACCGCTAACGGAGCGCTAATTCAGTTTCGGTTTGAATCTTCCCACAAACACAGTCAATTCCGAAAGATTTGATGTTAATTAATTAATACTTTCATTGTGATACAAAGGCAAAATTACCAATACAGCAGGAAAACGATCGTGTCAATGGAAACTACTTTCATTTGCCCTCCAAGTTAATTTTTGGTAAAATTAATATCGAACGGTTTTATCATCCTGTAGGTAGAACAGCTAATATAATCCTTTTCTCTTCTATCATTTATATTTTAAGACACTATTACTTGTAAATCCTCACACTTTAAACGTACTTTCATCTATTGCAGCTTTCTTCGATAGTCGTTATTTTTGATTGTGGCTTGATCAGCCATCAAATCACATACCAGGATTCGGTAAGCTCGTTTTGACATTACAAACTTTTTTCGCGTATTTTACCAGACTCTCGTTTACGGAGATATGCCGAGCGATCTGGTTGCACAGAACTACCTTATATCTCGAACCACCACATGTTTTTCCTCTGTGCATCGAGTTTGAGATATCAATGGTTAACTGTTAATCTAAAGGATGAGTGAAGTATCGGTTGAAGGTTTTCCCATACCTATGACTCATCAGCTATTTTACCCACGTACAATTCTTGGTTTTCTGTGGGCAGAGTAGGGGTGGCCTTTTTGATCCTGTACGCTTCTGTAGAGCCGTCCTATTGGAGGGGTGTTTATTCTCTTCATCAATTAAAACGACACGTTATCGACTGCGTCTGATCCATGTAAAGCAACCAAGTCCACCACGTTGTGAATTGTTGTATCGCGGATCCCTATATGCTTCATTCCACGCCCGTGTCGTTTCATATTTACAAGGATCAGATTCTGCGAGATATAGTCCGTAAATTCCCCGCTCATTCGATGAGCACCAGCAAGAGAGGGTCCAAGATCGGAGATTGTAGACTGGATGTAGGTCTGGATGCACTTAAGCCTTGTTGTAATGTGATCCGGGAGCTGGCGCAGGTCCTGGCCGGAGATCTAGACCTCGGGGATCGGCTTCGTTACAAGATGGAGGATTGAATGAACTAAGTTGTCTATCTTTTCCAAAGTTTACCATGAAAGAATAATAGTGTTCATGTCTAATAATAATGTTACTTTAATACAAAAGAAGGTTTTAACATACTTGTAAGGTATCAATATTATAATTTATTATTTTGTTCTAACAAGTATGCAAATTTAGCAATCTTTCTAAAACAAGCAAGAATGCATTCTGACAAATTCTTAAACACAAGCGTTGAAGCATGCAGTGTTGTGAATTAAAACTATTTATAATAATCAACTGAAGAGCTAAGAAATAATTCTTGCGACTAATAATAAATCGATTCTGTTAAAGTATAAATATACAACTCATGCTTCACAAAATAGACATCCTGACCTCTGAAACTGGTCAAATTACTAAAAAAAAAAAAAGGTTGAAGATTTTGTGACATACATATACTGTATTGTGCATTGTGGACTCCTAAATGTACCTGTGTTTACTGTAATATTCTCAATCGCCCAGTAAGTCTTGCAGTATGTTTCAGAAAGGACGACCATTTTGGAGTTCCAAATAATTGTAAAAAGATGGACAAAAACATATTAAACAAGTATAAATTCTAAGTGTCCATATAATCAGTTTACGGACACAGATGTGAAGCGTGACATTAAATTTCAGTATGAATTTAATTAGCCAAACAAAAAATTATGCTGTTTCCTGCACCGACCGACCTGGGACTCAAAACCCCCGACCTGGGATTTTTTTTTTTTTTTTTTTGAACTCGATTTAACAAAAAGTTGGCAATCAAGGAAACATTCCAATCATTGCAAATTTTATGCTATATAAATTCAAGTTAACAGTTTATCACTTACAATTTTATATCATTGTTTTTATATGCGTAACTTGACTCTAGGTTTCCTAACTATGGGACTTCGATATGCTTGGCAGATCACGACAAAATACTCCACACATGTGGTCAGAATAGGTTTAAACAGAGTTTGTTTAAGCCAAGCCTTGAATTATTAGCCCCGCTAACTATGTTCTTTTCAATTTGATGAGTTTTCATTAAATTTACAGGTGACAAAACAATAAGCAGTCAAGATATTAATTACTATCACATACTTAGTTTGGCATCGTAATTATGAGATAAGGAGGCCAAATTTTCTACAAAAGCATTCATTTAATTACTTCTAATTGCTTTTTAAATCTTAATTTCAAATGTATGCTTAATAATTGATAACACCTATTACAATTTAAATGCAAGTTATTGTACTTCACCGAATGTTAATCAACCGAATTTCCTCGATGATTTTTGTACCATAATTTAAAAAGCAAATTTGTATAACATATTTTCACCAAAAATCATGCATTTTTAAAGGCTTGTTCAATTTGAGTGTATATGTTAAATTATTACATATAATGAAGACTGTGATACAGTTGAAGCATGTTAGGGGGGTGGGGGGGGGGGGGGGTGCACACCATGGTGCCCACCTCTAAAACTCCCACAAACATGGTCTTCTATTTACAAAAATATTTCTCAGAAATAAATGACAAACTTTGAATTTTCCTTTGTTATTTTATTTGGAGAATTAATTATGCCATTCCATTTTTCCAAACGTCATTTAATTAATTTCTCTCTGACTAGTAAAGAAAGATGATCGAGAAATTATCGAATAGCAAAAGGACAGACATAGAGACATATTTCAAACCCTAAAAAAATTGTAAAATCTTGATGCTTCATGGACTTCAACCCCCTGGACCCACAGGGCACTCAATCTTATATGAAGTTCATCTTCTCTGACTTCAATTCCTGGATTCTTCCTAATATGAGGCTTATTGTCACTAGGCAAGTATAACTCATGTATGTATTTAACTTGCATGAGGGAAGGGGTTATATTAAATTTTTGGTAGCTGAGCAATAGTTTATTTAAGTGCTCCTCGATTGCAGATTCGAAATCACTTGGTTTATCCTGAATAAGTATTATTAATAGGGCTGAAAAGAATTCACCGAAATAATCGTATTCTGTTCGATAAAACGCTCGATTTCAATGTTCGATCCATTACCTCGATTTTCGGTTCGAACCTTTAACAATGTGACTGCCATTTTCTCAAACAAACTTAAAGTTCCATGTGATTTGCATTTAAACTGATATTCGTAATTGATTGACATATTTCACCCCTGTGATTTACATAGCAGAAGTAGTGTTCTTCATTGTATTCACCATTCATTTCTTTTTATTGTAAAATTACTTGCCTCCTGATACATATTTCAGCTTTAAGATATATTCTCTTCAAAATGTAATCGTATTGAATATGAACGTAGGCACAAGGTTCGCCAATACGTATCATTTCGTGAGGGCCGTATCGTGTTCAGCCCTAATAATTACAAAGACAAGCATAGACAGTTAGACCAATCATAACCAAACATTAGCCACTGCAGTTCATATATATTATACCCTTTTCTAACTAAAAAGAAAAAAAATAAAAAAATAAAAAATAAAAAAAATCCTACTACCTACCTGGTTTTTTTGCCTTTGGCAAGCAGGAAAACGACATATATTTTATATTTTTTGGTCCTTATTAAAATTCTGTCCCTCAATTAGTTACTGTTCAATTGTTACCTTGCACTGTATAGTGCTCTATCAGGTCTCGTTCTGTTGTAGGGCCCCTAAGTTACCGTGTATTGCTGTCCATGGTTACCTGACTGTATATGCTCTATCAGGTCCTCCTCTTTCCTGTTTGTAGGTGCCTGAGTTACCGTGTACTGTATCAAGTTTTACTTGCACTGTATATGCTCTATCAGGTCTCCGTTCTTGTTTGTAGTCGCCCGGGTTACCGTGTAATGCTGTATAATTGTTACCTTGCATTTATCAGCTCTATCAGGTCTCCGATGTTGAGTCCACGTCGTGTCTGTTCAGTCAAGGCTTCTTCAATCTTCATCGTTTTTTACATGGAACACCTATTGATTGTAAGGAGAATTTTCAATCATGACCTTGACATCTGTTTAATCCCCTGAATGATTTTACCATTATGCATCCTAATTCTAATGCAACTATTTGAAATTTGGTATTGTGAGTTGCTAGTGCACATTATAAATTGAGGGAGTGAAACTCACTTGTGAAAAGTTTTCAGTGACATCATAAGTAGAATACATTAAACCTTTAATGTCAATGTCAATGTGTACCAAACCTCCACCTCCCCCCCCCCCCCCCAATATGAATGAGACAGGCAATATATGCATTAGAATGGGAAAATTATCGTTTCTCATCTGTTAATTGACCACCAGTCATAAACTCCTTTTACAAGCAAACATATCCGGTTATAACTCCATTGTGACTGTAAAATCGGCATTAACCATCCCAAATAACAAATTTTTGAGAAGATTATTCCCGAACGTCAAAGACTGACCTGCAGCTGAAGATGGAGGTCATTGTTCTACTCTCTTTGCGAAGAAAATTCAAGACATCCAACAAGTTTAGTCCTGCAGTAAGCAAAACGGGAGGGATGTGAAATGATGTCACATAATATCACTGACACTCATCATAAGACACAAACGGTCAAATCGTGACACTGAATGAGGTCAAGCTACTGGTGTTCAAAAATCGTTGGTTCTGTTCGCTCCAGTAGTCCGTGTAACGTTGACGATGCAGTTGATGAAGGTCAAAATGGCCGTCTTATGGGAACGTCTCGGCCGCCTTCAGTTATTGACAATGCACTAAATCTGTACGTCTGGTCGTTTCTTTCTGCAAAATAAAATAAATGTGTTGTACATTGTTATGTATTGCAAGTAATAGTACCAAAAAAATTGGAACGCATCAAAGCATCATTTATTACACAACTGTATTGTTTCCGGGTTCATAAAGGGTTCGGAAAACGATATGAACTCGTAGCTGAGGTTCATAAGAATGCAAATTAGTAGCAATCACGGGGTCAATCAATCTTGCGCCACGTAAAAGAACTGCACATCAGCCTTCGAAACTGTAAACTTTGACGGTAAAAGACAATGTTTTGTCACCGAGGATTATTCCTAAGGCATTTTGTGTTTTATGAAGTGAAAATAAGATGTAACAGAAATTTCCAGCTTCTTCAAACCGTGACGGTGCAGACGAGACGTCACAATCGAATTGACAACGTCAAACAATAACAAGCGAAAAAATAGGGTTATGAAATAGAAAGGAAATAAAATATGCCTTTAATGCTCGTTGTGTGATAAATAGAATCTTAAACTCGTGCTTAATATGGCATATGAATTTACGAAATTCGTTACCGGATTTAAATATTTCCCTCGCCAAGGCTCGGGGAAATTATTAAATCCGTAACTCATTTCATAACCATAAGCACTCATTCAAGATCCTCTATAAATGCAATTTCTGGATCTGTCATTGCAGAAACAACATTTTTATTTTAGAAAAGTTATGTTATTGTACAAGTCAGTCGAACCTGATGGGACCAAGAAAAAAGTTTGAGATATCTGTGAACTCGAGATATCAAGGTAGAAATACTTTTTAAAATAGGTGGTTTGGACCTCCAAAATCAGTTCGACATAACCATGGTATCCGAGATATCAGTGTTCGAGATACGAAGTTCAACTGTACTAGTCCTGTATTTGTGGAAAACATTTTTTATTTAATTACAGCTGATGTTGTTATTTATTGTACAGTACTAGTCCTGTATATTGTAGATTTTTAATTACAGCTGATGTTGTTATTTATTGTACCAGGTACCTTCAGTGCGGCCAGTGCGTGCATGACATTGTTGTACCCGGTGTTGCTATAGGAACATAACGCCGACAGAACTCGTAAACCTGTTTCTTCGGATGTGTGTTGTTCATGTTCAGAGCTGCTTAAAACCAAAAGACGACAAGACGGTTAATATTCTCTCCAGCCCCATCTGTAAATTCATGTATCACTACAGCACATCTGTTGGTTAAATGTTCACACAAATAAATCTATGCTATTTTGCAAATGAAATTTATAGTATATGCCAGATATATAATTCAGGAACTGGCCTGACTTGTTCATAATATACAAGTTCATAATAACTTAAATGAACTAAATAAACATAACACTGAAAGATTTTATTTCAACTCTCAATAATAACAGATAGTTCAATACAAGCGACTTCAGTATAAGTGGCATAAACTTTATGCACTAAATTGACTTTAATTAAGAATATAGCCATAGTCCCAAAGCTTACATCTACATTTAATTTACTTCTGAAAATTCGAATAGCTTTCATTCTCACTTTACAGTATCCTTCATTCATCTAATACACATTAGTTTACAATACATGCAGAAATGGATGTCAAGTGTAAGAAATCTAAATCATGGACTACAAACCCAGGATAAGTTTAGCCGTGTAGCTCTCTCGTGCTTGACCATGAAGTCCAGTCCAACACTGGTTATTGAGGACGGCCCGGATACAGGACACGCAGTCCAGCTGCAGTATGGCGTCCGGAAGCTGGTGAAGGATTTTACCGGTCATCTCACACAGCGAGGTCAACATCATGTCCAGACCGTCTCGTTCTAGATACTCGCGTAGCCAGGCCTCAGAGGTGTTCTCCAGCCTCAGTCCTCAGGGCATAGAACATCTATAAATAGAACGCAATATACATCTATAAATAAAACTAAACTAGAGAATAGCCCGGCCTCAGATGTGTTCTCCAGCCTCAGCTCAAGGCATAGAACTATATAAGATATTGTGATTTCAAATTAATATGTAAAATTATTTCTGTTATCCCTGAAATTTGTGCACACTAGATCGTTATTTGAAAAATACAACTCT
>CAJDSM010045944.1:469-13702 GCA_903981925.1 Ostrea lurida
CCAGGACACAGGTACAATTTGAGGGCGTTAACTTAAAATTGGCACTTTAATGTTTAATGAGGTTTTGCTCCCTGGTTAATCATTTCTTAATTAAGCACTTGTTTGTTATTGCAGCAGCGAAACAGGATCCAACTTTCATAACATGAAACTCAATTGAAAGTGGCGGCTGTTTTAGTTTTGAAAAGCTCCAAACAAAAGAAAACATTAAAAATTAATTCTCCATAATTTCTAAACTTGTGTTTTCATTCATATATAATGAAGGAAGATGGAAAACACTCACTTTCAATTACAAGGAATAAGCAATGGCGGTAGGTCACTGTTATACTTTTGATTTTACTGATGCATGTACTTAAGAATTAAAATGTCACACAAAATTGAAATTATAAATCTGTTGATATGTTTAGAAATCAAGACATTTTTATCAATACGTGTATCCATTAATGAAAATAATTTATGTACGTATTCCTTTGATTGCAGAAAGCGGAAGTTTATGGTCTCATTTTAGCGTTACGTTGAATATACGGTAAAAATGTCAAAATTAATCAACATGCAATAAACATTAAAGTAAACCAGACAAAACCGAGTATTGCATGTAAAACGTATGACGCACCCCCCCCCCTCCCCCTCCCAGTGTTATCATATCACTGTTCCGAAGGAGAGGGAATACACTGTTTTACCCCTATCCGTCCGAAACAAATATCTAGTATATACATGTAATTATATTACACATGAGTCGAAATTTGGTGTCAATCTATATTCATAGCTCGCCGGACATCTAATTATTTATGTCATCAATGTATAGTTCCAGCTGAAGTTTAACAAGACAAAAGATTATCATCGTCTTTTGGGGATTTCGGAGCGAAAAGAAACCTATACTCGAATAAACACACGCCGTTCCGTCGTTGGTTCTAAATTTACTTAATAGGAATTTTTTCCTCATTGGCCGCTAAGCTTTACTTTAATCCAAGCAGTTCGAGAACTTAGGCGAAGAAAAATATGTGTGTCCACTGGGTAGATAACAATTTGACCCTTCACAGTTATTGAACGTGTTTTTTACATTNAAGTTCACCTAGGGTTTTGCCTTTTTGCCCGTTAGAGTAGCTCTCTAATCGGATGAGACGTTTAATTGTTCTACTGCTTGGGTATACACTGCTCGGTGGCGCTTGCAATTACTGACCTGTATGTAACATATCACAAAACCGCACGATGCGGTAAGTGTGATTATATACATCCATGCAAACAAACTCATACTCTACTAATGGAAAACAGTACAAATTAAATAGTAAGAACTGGTAAAAATAATTAACAATTATAAGTAAGATATTTTCCGTATATAAGGGAGTTACAAATAATTTTTAATCACCACTTCACACCATGTCTCAGATGACCAAGATAAGCAATCAATGAAGGACCGGGGGTATATGGTATTATTGGTACGGTAGTGTTTAAACGGAATTGGAAAGTTATACCATAGATAACTAAATTCAAGCAGTAATGATGTGAAAAAGAGGTGAACTATCAAAAGAGCGGCATCGCCGAGAAAAATGACGGTGTCACCATCGCAACAACTGCTTTTCGACATGGCTGAAATGAAATGAGTAACGTTTGGCCCCAAAGTCGATAGTGAGATGGGTAATTCAAGAACAAAGTGGATATTGAAGTTAACTTCGGATATCTCGAACCCCCGGATATCTCGAACTTTTTCTCGCGGTCCCATCGAGTTCGAGATAACGAGGTTCGACGTGTATTATCAAAGAAAAAAGCTAGGTTGTGCATAATATGCAACATGTGTAATGTACACCAGGGGGGGGGGGGGGGATTTCTGGTATACACAACGACGGCCAATGAAATGGGACTTTTTTGACAAGTCGACGCAATTTTTCATCAATTGTTATATCAATGGGTAGATAATTTTTACATGCATTACATCAATAAGGTAAATTTATCTAGTGGAATTCATCCTCTAATAGAATTTGTATAATGAATTTTAGCATTTCCCACGGTAAACTACAACCCGGTATTGCAATAACATATGCACTTACCTGGCATGCAGTACAGCTACTATACACGAACAGGTCTCAATACATGTATGAATGGGTATGTTAAAAATATTGAATATATATTATGGGAGGATGTTTTGAAAATCTAGCCGCGGGTACACTTGTACCCGAAAGTAAAGGTTTAAGCCGGGGGGGATATAGAGGATGAGTATTCAAAGTGTCCTCTATACATATATCTTGAAAAGATATATATGAAGAAAAACCCAATGTTTAATCTTATTTAATTACTTAGCGTAACAAATACCAAAGAACTGTCTATTTAGGAAAATGTCTATATGTGCAACAAAATTAAAGAAATCTCATTATGTATATATTGAAATAATATATATCTCTCTATCTTTGTAATTTGGAGAACTACCACTCTCAACTATGTGTTTTTGTTTATATACGTATAATAATCGTATATATGTGTATCCAATGAGCTTGAAACGGAATAATCCTTGAAGGAGTTATATCAGAAATTGGACAATCCATATTATACTTGAAATGATTTTTTAAAGATTTAATTGAAATTTACTGATACATCCTCCCTATGCTTCTGAGGCGCAGGTATTTGATTAATCAAATGAATCAAGAAAAAGATTTCCCCTTAAAAACAGTGTGAAATTTGAGGAAAGTCGACTTATGTAGAGTGTAACATTTTCTGATATATCACTTATTAAAAGTACTTATTTCAGTGAAAGAAATTTGTTTTAGTCGCAAGCTTTTTGGAAAGCTATTACTTGTAAGACATTTAAATCCACGTGGATGTCATACAAACGGACGCGAATTTACTCTTACCCCAGATTGTAAGCATGAATATTGACTGCTGTGCAGTAAATATTAATTTTGTAAACTTATTTTTATCTGATTTGTTGTTTTTCCTTCATGCAAGTAAAGAGATACGACCGTTAATATTTTCTTCAGCCAGTAATTTTATTAAAATCACTTGGTCCGCTCTGCCAGTAAATTTTCTATTTCAAAACTCTGCAATTATTTTCTACATCAATGCCTTTAAAGAAATATCACTTGTCCGTCGGACAAGTACTAGGCAATATCATTGCCATGAAATTGGTTTCTGCGGTACGCGGACAAGCGATTAATGTCGTGCCCCTGAGACTTGATTGAAGTGTTCAGAACAAGTTAATGCAAATTAAATTCATCATTGTAAAAATGGCAAATTAAATTCATTAATGTGAAAAATGCATTATTTTACATTTTACTTTCATTCATTGGAATATTTCAGCTCTTTTAAGTTTTAAAGTCATACGCCATTTTTCATTGAAATCTTCTCTGTTATTAGGTTATCAAGCTGTATTAAATATGTTGACGGTGCTACCATTTGGTGCGATCAGAAGACCGTTAAAGACAACTTGCAAATAAAAATAGGCTTACGTTCATTTACGCGGAAAAAAATGCATTGTGCGTCGCTAATATTGTATATAGTGACGTAACACAATTTGCATTGTGACGTATATTGTTTGCATGAACAGTGTTGAATTTGTGACAGTCGTAATTATGCTGAATGTTTTGTTTTCTTTTCAAAATAAGCAAGATTTTAATTATTCAACAACAGCAAAACATACTAAGGTATGAGATAAGCTGCTTGGTTTGTGGTATGTTTTCTAAAACTACCTTATTCATTTATATATTTACGGAGTTGGTAATGAGTAATATACGCAGTGGAATTCGACATTTGTGGACGCATTTGTGGGCCGTAGATATTGTGGGTCGCAGAAGTCGTGTGGGCTCACAATTTTTCAAGCTGAGTAGAGAAGCAATCACGTGACTTACTTGCTAATTCATTAGAGCGAATACTCGTCGCGAAATGACTAGCTTCGCGTCGCTATAAAAGAAGGTCTGTTATATATGAAATTTCTTTCTTTATTTATTGGTTGTTCAGTGTGCTTTGATAGTTTCTTATTCTCTTCATCAAATGTGTACAGTCCATTACAAGAAAAGCTTCTAACCCTCAGGAAACTATGCAGGACCAAACTAAGGTGTATAGGTGAATTATAGACAGTCAGGTAACTACAGACCAAGCTTAAGGTGTACAGGTTATATCAATGACAGTCAGGTAAATCACACCGACCCAAGCCTAAGGTGTAATACCAGGTACATTATAGGACAGTCAGGTAAATCGTACAGAACCAAGCTAACCCCGTGGGGGTCCGGGTTAGAATAGGTCCCCCGGCATCCCCTTGCGTGTGTAAAGAGGCGACTAAGAATGGGGGCGGTTCATATACAGGTAATGAAGACCGGAAAAACCGAGGCCATCGTGTCACAAGCAGTGTGTTGGCACGAAAAAGACCTCCCTAGCTCAAAGGCCTAGAGTGCCGAGCATAGGCCTAAATTTTGGGCAAGCCTTCACCGGCAATGGTGACGTTCTCCATATGAGTGAAAAAATATTCTCGAAAAGGGACGTAAAACAGTAAAATATATCAATCAAGTCAATCAAAACCAGACCAACTAAGGTGTTATATGTAATTAATAGACAGTCCAGGTAACGTTACAGACCAACAAGGTGTATAGGTAAGTTAATAGTGACAGTCAGGTAAACTACAGAACGAAGCTAAGGTTATAGGTATATATTAAATAGACCAGGCAGGTGAACTTACATACCAAGCTAAGTTTGTACTGTATATTATTAGACAGTCTAGGTTAACTCAAGACCCAGCTTAGAGTGGTACAGGTATATATATAGGACAGTCAGGTAGAACTAACAAGCTAGTCGTATAGGTAAGTGATTATACAGGTTTAAACAGTCAGGTAAGTACGACCAAGGTAAGGTGTATTAGCGTTAAGTTATAGACAGCAAGGTAACTACAGACCAAGCTAAGGTGATATAGGTAAGATATAGACAGTTACAGTAAGTACAAGACATCAAGCTAAGGTGTATAGGTAAGTTATAGACAGTCAGGTAAGTAACAAACCAAGCTAGGTGTTAATAGGTAAGTATTATAGACAGTGGTAAAAGTACAGACAAGCTAATGGTGTTACAGGAAGTATTATAGACAGTCAAGGTAATACAGGGACCAAACTAAGGTGGTACAGGTATATATAGACAGTCAGGTAACTACAGACCACAGCCTAAGTGTACAGGTACATTATAGACATCCAGGTAACTACAGACCAAAGCGTAAGAGTGTACAGGTATATCATATAGACAGTATCAGGTAAACTACAGACCAAACTAAGGTGTACAGGTATAATCAGTAGACAGTCAAGTACTACAAGACCAAGCTAAGGTGTACAGGTATATCATAAGACAGTTCCAGGTTAACTACAAGACAAGCTAAGGTGGTATAGGTAATTTATAAGACAGTCAAGGTAACTAAAGACGAAGCTAAGTGTGTACAAGGTATATTTATCAGATCAGGTAATACAGTACAGTGGTTCTGTTAAAAGCAGTGTAACCAAAGACCAAGCTATAGTGTTACTATGTATAATCATAAGACAGTCAGGTAACTAGACAAGACTCTAAGGTATATAGAACAGTAACAGTTATAGACATTAACAAGTATGTGATACAGACTATAGACAGTCAGGTACACGAAGTTAAGGTGTTTACAAGGTATTTATTAAACAGCTCCAGGTTAAGTACAGACCAAGCTAAGGTGTATAGGGTAAGTTTATAGACCAGTCAGGTAAGTACAAGACCAAGTTAAGGTGTAATAGGTAAGTTATAGTACAGTCAGGTAATACAAACCAAGCTAAGGTGTATAGTAAGTTTAATAGACACGTCAGGTAAGTACAGGACCAAGCAAGGTGTACAGGAGTATATAGACAGTCAGGTAACTACAGACCCAAAGCAAGGTGTAATTAGGAAGTTATAGACAGTCAGTACTACAGACCAAGCTAGAATGTAACAGAGTATATCAATGACAGTTCGGTACCTACAGACCGAAGGCCCCCCTAAAAAGGGTGTATAGGTAAGTTATAGACAAGTCAGGTAACTAAGACCAAGCTAAGGTGTATAGGTTTAAAGTTATAGACAGTCAGTAATCTACAGACCCAAGCTAATGGTGTATAGGTAAGTTTAGACAGTCAGGTAACTTACAGACCAAGCTAAGGGTTGTCATAGGTATATTATAGACAGTCAGGTAACTACATACAAGCTGAAGTTGTACAGTTATTTATAGACAGTCAGGTTTCACTACAGACTCAAGCTAAGGTGTACAGGTAAATATTAATGACAGTCAGGGTAACCTACAGACAAAGCTTGAAGGTGTATACAGAGTACATTATAGACAGTCAGGTAACTTACATACCAAACTAAGTTTGTACATGTATATTATAGACAGTCAGGTATCTACAGACCAAAGCTAAGGTTTAACGGTATATTATAGACAGTCGGTAATACTACAGACCAAGTAAGGTGTACAGGTTTATCAATAGACAGTTCAGGTAACTACAGGACCAGCTAAGGTGTATAGGTAATTTATAAGACAGTCAGGGTAACTACAGACCAATCTAAGGTGGTATAGGTAAGTTATTAGACAGTCATCGTAACTACAGACGAAGCTAAGGTGTTAGGTAAGTTTATAGACAGTCAGGTAACTACAGACAAGCTAAGGGTGTAAAGGTGTATTCATAGACAGCAGGTAAACACAGACCAAGCTAAGGGTGTATAGGTAAGTTATGGACGTCAGGTAACTTACAGACTAAGCAAGGTGAATAGAGTAAGTTATAGACAAGTCAGGTAACTACAGGACCAAGCTTAGGTGTATTAGGTATATTAAGAAAGTCAGGTACTCAATACCAAACTAAGTTGTACATGTATATTATAGACAGTCAAGGTAACTACAGACCAAGCTAAGTGTACAAGTAATTAAGACAGTCGGTAACTACAGACCAAGCTAAAAAGGTGTATACAGGTACAATTATAGACAGTCAGGTAACTACATTACAAGCCTAAGTTTGTACATGTATTATTATAGACAGTCAGGTAACTACAGGGACCAAGCTAGGTGTAAAGGTATATTACTAGCGAAGTCAGGTACTATCAGACGCAAGCTAAGGTTGTACAGGTATATTTTCATAGACAGTCAGGTAACTACAATACCAAAGCTAAGGTGTACAATGTACATTATAGACAGTCAGGTGATACAGACCAAGCTAAGTTTGTACAATGTATATTATTAGACAGTCAGGTACTACATAACAAGCTAAGGTGGTACATGTACATTATAGAACAGTCAGGTAACTACAGACCAAGCTAAGTTGTACCCAATTTGTTATTTAATATAGAACAAAGTTCCCAGTAACTACAGACAACAAGCTAAGGTGTATAGGTATATTCATAGACAGTACAGGTAAACTACAACGAACTATAGGGTGTACATTGTATATTATAGAATGTCGGTAACTACAGACCAAGCCTAAAGGTGTACAGGTATATTTATAGACAGGTCAGGTAGGTACAGACCAAGGTAAGGTTGTATACAGGATATTATAAAAGTACAGGTAAGTACAGACCAAGGTTAGGTGTATTAGGTAAGTTATAGACAGGTCAGGTAAGTCAGACCAAGCTAAGGTGTATTGGTAAAGTTTATAAGATCAGTCAGTGTTAAGTACAAACCAAGCCTAAGGTTGTTATAGGTTAAGTTATAGACAGTCAGGTAAGACAGGACTAAGCTAAGTGTACAGGAAGTATTATAGACAGTCCCAGGTAACTACAGACAAGCTAAAGGTGATACAGGTATAATCATGAACAGTCAGGTTAAACAGATCCAACTAAGGTGTACAGGTATTATAGACAGTCAGGGTAACTACAGACCAAGCTAAGGTGTAAGGGTTATATCAATAGAACAGTGCCAGGTTAACTACAGACAAGCTAAGGTGTATTAGGTAATTTATAGACAGTCAGCGTATACTACAGACGAAGCTAAGGTGTACAGGGAGTGATAATAGACGTCAGGTAATACAGACCAAGCTAAGGTATAATCTCTCTCTTTCTCCGCCTGTACACCTTTAGCTTTCGTCTGTAGATTACCTGACTGTTCTATAAATTACCTATTTACCACCTTAGTTGGTTCTTGTAAGTTACCTGACTTGTCTATGATATACCTGTACACCCTAGCTTGGTCTGTTAGTTACCTGACTGCTATGATTATACCTGTAGCCACCTTTAGTTGGTCTGTAGTTACCTTGACTTCTATGATATACCTGTACACCTTTAGCTTGTTTTTCTTGGGTTCTGTAGTTACCTGACGTCTATAATACTCCTGTACACCTTAGCTTTTGGTTGTACTTACCTGACTGTCTATAACTTACCAACACCTTAGCTCTGGTTTGTACTTACCTGACTGTCTATTAACACCATTACAACCTTAGCTTGTCTGTACCTTACACTGACTGCTATAACTACCTATAACCACCTTACCTTGGTCTTGTACTTACCCTGACTGTTTATAAATACCTGTATACACCTTCCTTGTCTTTGTACTTACCTGACTGTCTATAATATACCTGTACACCTTAGCTTGAGTCTGTAGTTACCGACTGTCTATAATATACATGTTACACCTTAGCTTCGTCTGTAGTTACTAGACTGTCTATGATATACCTATTACAACCTTAGCTTGGGTCTGTAGTTACCCTGACTGTCTATTAAATATACATGTACAACTTAGCTTGGTTCTGTATTTACCTGACTGATCTATAATGTACATGTACACCTTAGCTTGGTATGTAGTTACCTGACTGTCTATAATATACATGTACAAACTTAGCTTTTGGGTCTGTTAGTACCTGGACTGTCTATAATGTACATGTACACCTTAGCTTAGGTATGTAGTTACCTGACTGTCTATTGACTTTACCTGTACACCTTAGCTTGGTCTGAGTACCTACTGTCTATTAAATTATTACCTGTACACCTTAGCTTTTGGTCTGTAGTTCCTGACTGTCTTATAAAATATACATGTACAACTTTAGCTGGTATTGTTTAGTTAACCTGACTGTCCTATAATGCTACCTGTATACACCCTTAGGCTTCGCTGTAGTTACCTGACTGTCTTATAATATACTTTTACACCTTAGCTTGTCTGTAGACCTGACTGTCTATAATATACATTAAAACTTAGCTTGGTATGTAGTTACCTGACTGTCTATAATATACCTATACACCTCTAGCTTGGATCTGTAGTTACCGACTGTCTATAACTTACCTATACACCTTAGCTTAGTCTGTAGTTTACACTGACCTGTCCATAACTTAACCGTATACACCTTAGCTTGGTCTGTAGTTACCTGACTGTCTATGATATACCTGTACACCTTAGCTTGGTCTGTAGTTACCTGACTGTCTTATAACTTACCTATACACCTTAGCTTGGTCTGTAGTTACCTGACTGTCATTAACTTACCTATACACCTAGCTTTGGTCTGTAGTACCTGACTGTCTATAATTACCTATACACCTTAGTTAGGGTCTGAGTTACCTGACGTCTCATGATTATACCTGTACACCTTAGCTTGCGTCTTTGTAGGTGACCTGACGGTCTATAATATACCTTGTACACCTTTTAGCTTGGTCTGTAGTTACCGACTGTCTATAATATACATTAAACTTAGTTTGTATGTATTACCTACTTCTATAATGTACCTGTATAAACCTTAGCTTGTCTGTAGTTTACCTGGACTGTTCTATAATATCTTGTACACCTTAGCCTTGGTCTGTAGTTACTGACTGTCTATAATATTACATGTACACTTAGCTTGGTATGTAGTTACCTGACTGTCTATAATATACCTATACACACTTACTGGTCTGTAGTTACCTTACTGTCTATAACTGTACCTATACACCTTTAGCTTGGTCTGAGTTACCTGACTGTCTATAACTTACCTATACAACCTTAGCTTGTGTCTGTAGTTTACCTGGACTGTCTATAACTTACCTATCACACCTACCTTGGTCTGTAGTTACTGACTGTCTATGCATATATCCTGTACATCTTACTTTGGTCATGAGTTTCCTGACTGTCTATAAACTTACCTATACCACCTTAGCTTGGTCTGATGTTACCTGGACGTGTCCTATAATACTCCTGTAACCTTAGCTGGCTGTACTACCATGACTGGTCTATAACTCTATACACCTTTAGCTTGGTTTGTTATTACCTGACTTCTATAAACTTACCTATACACCTTAACTTGTCTGTACTTACCTGACTGTCTTATAACTTACCTATACACCTTAGCTTGGTCGTGTACTTACCTCGACTGTTATAATATACCGTATACACCTTAACTTGGCTGTAGTTTACCTGACTGGTCTGATAATGTACCTGTTATACACCTTACCTGTCTGTAGTTACCTGACTGTCTATGATATACCTATATACCTTAGCATTGGTCCTGTTAGTTACCTTGACTGTCTATAATATACATGTACACCTTAGCTTGGTATGTAGTTACCTGACTGTCCTATATATACCTGTACACCTTAGCTTTCGTCTGTAGTTACCTGACCGTCTATAAATTACCTATACACCTTAGCGTTGGTCTTGTAGTTACCTGACTGTTCTATGATATACCTGTACACCTTTAGCTTGGTCTGTAGGTTACCTGACTGTCTATGAGTTACCTGTACACCTTAGTTTGGTCTGTAGTTACCTTGATTGGTCTATGATCATACCTGTTACACCATTAGCTTGCGTCTGTAGTTACCTGACTGTCTATAATGTACCTGTACACCTTAGCTCGGTCTGTAGTTACCCTAGACTGTCAGTATAATATACCTGTACACCTTAGCTTAGGTCTGTAGTTACCTGACTGTCTATAATACTCCGTTACACCTAAGCGGTCTGTACTTACCTGGGACTGGTCTATTAACTTATCCTATACACCTCTGCTTGGTTCTGTACTTACCTGACTGTCTATAACTTTACCTATACACTTAGCTGGTCTTATGTTACTTACCTGACTGTCTATAACTTACCTATTTACACCTAGCCTTGCGTCGTTGAGTTTACCTGACTGTCTTTAACTTACCTATACACCCTTACCTTTTGGTCTGTACTTACCTGATGTATTATAATATACACTGTATACACCTTAGCTTGGGTCTGTAGTTACCTGACTGGTCTATCTATAAATATACCTGTACACCTTAGCTTGGTTCTTTTGGTTTTAGTTTACCTGACTGTCTAAATTATACATGTACAACTTAGCTTGGTATGGTAGTTACCTGACGTCTATAATATACCTATACAACCTTAGCTTCGTCTGTTAGTTACCTGGACTGTCTATTAACTTACCTATACACCTTAGCTTGGTCTTGTAGTTACCTGGATGTCTTTATAACTACTATACGACCTCTAGACTTGGTCTGTTTTGATGGATTGATTGATTATTTACTGTTTTACGTCCCTCTCGAGAATATTTCAGCAATGGAGACGTCACCATTGCCGGTGAAGGGCGCAAAATTATTATGGCTAATGCTCGCGCACTCAGCGGCCTTTGAGAAGGGAGGGATCTTTTTCGTGCCACACCTGCTGTGACACGGCCCTCGGTTTTTCCGGGTCCATCCGAATGACCGCCCCATTTAGTCGCCTCTTACGCACACGGCAAGGGGATTGCCGCAAGGGACCTATTCTAAACCCGGACCCCCACGGGGTTAAGCTGGTCTGTAGTTACCTGGACTGGTCTATAATGTACCTGTATACACCTTAGCTTGCGTCTGTAGTTACGCTGACTGTCTATGATATACCTGTACACCTTTAGCTTGTTCTGTAGTTACCTGACTGTCTATAACTTACTATACCACCTTAGTCTTGGTCTGAGTTTCCTGAGGGTTAGCAGCTTTTCTTGTGAATGGACTGGTACAATTTTTTGTATGAAGAGACATAAGAAGCATCAAGCACACTGAAACAACCCTAATAAAGAAGAAGAAATTTCTATATAAAGACTTCATTTTATAGCGAAGCGAAGCTCAAGTCATTTCGCGACGAGTTCGCTCCTAATGATAGGGCAGTAAGTCACGTGATTTGCTCTATATCAGCTTGAAAAATTGTGAGCCCACACGACTTGCGACCACCAATATCTACGGACCCACAATGCGTCCCACAAAAATGTCGGATTAACACTGCGGTATACATCATTACCACTCCGTTAAAATAAATGAATAATGGTGTTTAGAAAATATCACAAACCAAGCAAGCTTTCTCTATTACCTTTAGTATTTTTTGCTGTTTGATAATTAAACTTGCTTTATTTTGAAAGAAAAACAAAACATTGCAGCTAATACGATGTCACAATCAAACTGTTCACGTCAACAATATTGACGTCACACATGCAATTGTTTACTCGACAATACAATACGACGTCACAATGCATTTTTCCGCAGCTTAAATTGAAGAGCTTAATTTTATTTGAGTTGTTTTAAGGTCTTCGATCGCACAATGGTTAGCACCGTCAACATATATTTTATACAGCTTGAATACCTTAATAAAGAAGAAGAGTTTCAATGTGAAAAATGTGCGTATGACTTTAAAGACTAAAAGAGCTGGAAATATGTCCAATGAAGTGAAAGTTAAAAGAATATAATGCATTTTCACATTATGAATTTAATTTCATTTATTACATGGATGAATTTAATTGCATTAAACATTTCTGAACAACTTCAAAAGTCGTCATGGGCTCGACATTAATGCTTGTCCGACGGTACCAGCAGGAAACAATTTAATGGACAAGTTGATATTTGCCGAGTACTTGTCCGACTGACAAGTGATATTTTTTAAGGCATTATGTTAAGAAAAGATGCAGAGTTTTTGAAATTAGAAAAAAATTTACTGGTCAAGGAGGACCAGTTGATAATAAAAATTTACTGGTCTGAAGAAATATTTAACGCGTCGGTATCTCTTTTACTTGCATTGAGGGAAAAACAAACAAACAGATAAAAATAGTTTACAAATTAAATTACTGCCACAGCATTCAATATTCATGGCTTACATCTGGGGTAAGAGTTAAATCGGTCCGTTTGTTTATGACAATCACGTGGATTTAAATGTTCTTACAAGTAATAGCTTTCAAAAAGCTTTGCCAGACTAAACAAATTTCTCTCACTGAAATAGAGTACTTTCAAAAGTGATATAATATCAGAAAATGTTACACTCTACATAAGTCGACTTTCCTCAAAATTTCACTGTGTTTTCTAAGGGGGAAACTTTTTTTTGATTCATTGCAT